>MEJB01000034.1:697719-808658 GCA_001752375.1 Rhazya stricta
AGCCAACCCATTCAATTGCGGTGTCTTCGGAGGAGACTTTTGGTGACGTATACCTTGTTCTCGGCAATACTCATCGAAAGGCCCTATATATTCTCCCCCGTTATCTGTTCGGATACACTTGAGCTTTTTCCCCYTTTCTCTTTCAACTGATGCTTGAAATGACTTGAAGGTATCTAACACTTGATCTTTCATCTTCAAGGTATAAGCCCATATTTTTCGAGAATAATCGTCAATGAATGTCACAAAGTAATACGCARCACCAAGTGACCTTGTCTTCATGGGACCACAAACATCGAAATGCACCAAATCTAACACTTCCAATTTCCTCTTTGGTTCTGATTACTTAAAGGACACACGCCTTTGCTTTCCCGCCAAACAATGAGAACACCTTTTTAACTTTGCATCGAAAACTCCAAACAACACATTCTTCTTCACCAAAATGTCCAAACCTTTCTGACTCATATGACCCAGACGCTTGTGCTATAGTTCGGATGAGCTATCATTGTCACAAGTGTTGATGTAACACTTGGAAACCCCAAGTTGGACAACATACAAGTTCGAATTCCTTTTTCCTTTTGCAACCACCATTGAGCCCTTCTTTAGCTTCCATTCGTCGCCAAAAAAGAAACTGCAATAGCCTTCACTGTCCAACTTTCCAACAGACAAAAGATTGAACCGAAGATCTGGAATGTGTTTCACGCCTTTGAGAATTAGAATAGTCCCATTGCTAGTTTCGACACAAGTGTCTCCCATTCCGATGACATTAGCTTGTCCATTGTTTCCCATGCGAACAACTCCAAAATTACCGGTCTCGTAAGTTGAAAACAGATCACGTCGTGAGGTAGCATGTGTTGAAGCACCACTATCAACCACCCAATCCATCTCATGACATGATATATTGACATTCTCTACACAACTATCACAAACAACAAAGAAATCATCAACAATAGCAGCATCTTCATTATTGCTACCTTCCTTTTTGTCATTGCAATTTTTCTTCTTGTTTTCCCTTTTCAACTTCCGGCAATACCTTTTTATGTGTCCATTCTCCCCGCAATAATGACACTTAACATTAGAGAATCTATTGGAGCCTCCTTGTGATTTACCACGTGATGTATCGCAACTACCCGAGCTCCGATTTTGATTTCTCTCGCTCGATTCGGTAACTAACACCTCGGAATGTGAAGAGGAACCTTGTGATTTATGCCTCATCTCCTCATTTAACACACTACTTTTAGCCAAGTCCATCGAGATAATACCATTCAGAGCGGAGTTAGACAATGATGTCCTAAATGTCTCCCATGAGTTCGGCAAAGTACCAAGAAGCCACAAACCTTGAATTTCAWCATCAAAGGTAAGATTCATCGCCGCCAATTGATTTAGAATTCCTTGAAAATTATTCAAGTGATCGGTCATTGGTGAACCATCTCTATACCTCAAGGACATCATTTGCTTGAATAAAAACAATTTATTATTCCCCGTCTTTCTTGCATATAGCTCCTCAAGTTTGGTCCAAAGGGAGCGAGCATTAGTCACAGAGCTCACATGATTCAAAACATTGTCATCCACCCATTGACGAATATAACCACAAACTTGTCTATGCAATAAACTCCATTCTTCATCACTTTTTCCATCGGGTTTTTCACTAGAGAAAACCGGCAAGTGGAAACCTTTGACATAAAGCAAATCTTCCATCTTCCCCTTCCAAACATTATAATTGGAACCATTCAAGCTCACCATCCTAGATGTGTTTGTCTCCATCGCCACACAAGAAACAAACCAGGCTCTGATACCACTTGATGGGAAGGAAATCACAACGCAACCCAAATGCCCATGCAACTTAGAGACAAATAACAAACGAAAGAAGATCAAACAATACACGAGAATTTTAGCGTGGTAAAACCTCCATTAACTAGGAGTAAACATCCACGGGACCCTTGAGCCACTTAATATCTCCACTATAATCAATAATGCGTACAACCAAGGTTCTCTCTAACAATAGTTAGAGGCATACATAAACTTCATCAAGATCTACAATTAATCTTGGAACACAACAAGAATCAAGAGAAGGAATAACACCCAAAATAATCTTAAACTCACACCTCCGAAAATCACTCCGCAGAAAGACCTAGAAAGCTCAAAATCAGATCTCCACCGTTCAAAACGTACCTCTGTATGTCCTYAAGACTGTGACAAWGTTTCGTGACGATCCAACGGTTGACGGCTGCGTAATGACTGATTTCGCAAAGTTGGTCGAAGCTGAGACAAGGCTGCGGAAATATTCTCTCTTCTATTTTTCTTGTGTTTTTACTCTCTTATAAAACCCTACTCTTTGCTCAATTTTAAATAGCAAAGGTATCCACAAGTGGGCTAGTACCCACATACATTTGGGCCTCTCCAAATAGGAGGGATAGCCCAACACCTGATTCAATGGCCAAACTTCGTAATTTGGAGATACTGATGATTATCAATGACGATGAAAAGGCAGGTGTAGGTTTACCAAAAGAAAATGGTTATTGAGGCGTTTGAGGAATCTACATATGAAATATTTCACTTGTCTGTCTAATCCTTCAAGAGTAGAAATTGGGAGAAGTTTTGTCTGGGTTCTCTTTGATCTTCAAACACTTGACTCTGTTCTACCAGTTACACCAAGGAAGTCCTTTTAAAGATTCCAAATTTGAAAGAACTAGGGATTCATGAAAGTTTAAATGATAACACCGGAGATGAGATATTTAATTGTCTTCGTAATCTCATCTTCTSGGATAAACTTCAAAAACTGAAGTTATGTTGCAATGTTGAAGTTGGAAACTTAGATGCATTCCTCAGTGGAAGGGTTCGATCCTAATTATCAAGCATTCGATTCTATTTGGAAGCCACCTACCATGGAATGAAATAAATAGCTTGCCAATCTTGAAGTGCTGAAACTAAAYAATGATGTTACTGTAGGGCCAGATTGGGAAATGAATGAAGTATTCTTCCAATTGAAGTATCTGTTGCTTGAATCCTTAGATCTGGATGTCTGGAAATTTGACGCAGATTTCCTCCCGAACTCGCGGGTTTAGTTCCCGCCTTTCTTGACAAGGTTTGGCTATTGAAGACAAAAGGTGACCGCAAAAAAATGAAGGAAAAAGAAGCGAGTAGGTAATGGATGCTGCTGTTTCCTATCCTATTTTCTAACAATCACCTTAATATATAGTTTACTTCTTGCCTTCTTACTTCATCCCTCCACCCCCACCCTTCCCAGCATATGAACATTTTAGTGGTTTATTGTATTTAATATAGAATGCTAGTTCTACTTCTGCATCGCTTCCTCTGGATAACATTCCATGCAAGGGGTTTGATGGCATTATATGCTTATTGGCAACTTACTTGTGCCCCTCGTAGATAGTTGAAAGAGAAGTTTATCATGCGAAGAAACATCAAAAGATTGATAAAGACTATCGAAGATCCTAGTATTTTGAATCCTAGAAGGACTTAGAGAACACTATGATTCAAGAGGCTTGTCAAAATGATTGATGTAGACTATTGAAAATTTGAAGTTTTTCGAATCAACTGACGACTTAGGGAGCACTCTGATCAAGAGGCTTGTGAAATTTCTGGTGTCAAATTATATAATGATTTGACAATTTTAATAGGTACAATTTTATGTACTCATTTTTTTTTTTTTTTTGGTTTTTGGAGAAAAGATGGCAAATACATCACACTAGCTCCAAGTCAATCTGCTTGGGCAGCTGTCGGTARATTAGGGGGAATAGAATCCCACCATAATACATCTGAATCCGCCTCATAACCTAGCGGCTAAAGCATTAGCTGTCCGTCGCACCAAAGAAAACCCATGACAACCAGGAGCAGAAACCTTGCTACGTAAGTCCTGCACCAAGGGACCAGGAGTAGAAAGATCCTCGTATAAGTGTTGCTAATTGATGTTCCGCCGAGGAAACACCCTGAGACCTTAGTTAATTTTGATTATGAAACTAAGACAGATTTTTCTATTTATAGATCGAGCTTTCAAATACAAGTAAATAAGAATTAAGCGATTTTTTATAATTCTAACACACATAAACAAAAAATTTGTTATATCTAGTGGAGTATTCCTATTAATAATTATGGCGATACTTAGATATATGAAAAGAAAAGAAATGGAAAAAAAAAAAAGAAACGAAAAGAAAAGGGCCCAAAAAAGGTATATGTGGAGGGTAAGTTTTAAGGGTTAAAAAAAAAAAGAAAAAAATAGAGAGAGAAGGGCCCAAGGGAGTTAGGTTAAGCACTAATGGTTCATTTACTAGATGGATCCATGTCAAGCAAGATCCAACCAATTGATGATCCATTACACTTGCCCAAAACAAAGGGTGAAGATCAATTTGGAACTTGTCTAGTTAAGACACATTTTCAAACTATGCCCCATGAACAAATTTTAGGGAACAATTTATAAATATAAAAATTTTATCAAATTAAATTTCATAATTTATTTAAAACAGGTAAATGCCAAAATAAAATACGTCACACCAACCTTGGCAAATTCAAATGTTTCAACTAATGAGGTGCTAACATATATCAAGGATGATGAAAATCAATTAATGAAAATCAATGATGCAAATTGGTGTATAAAACAATGTCACATCACTCTTGGATGGATCCTCGTCCAATCAAATCTTCTTGTCATAAATACGGGGCAAGGCATAAGAGGAAGATGTCAGACAACAATATGCTAAAAAGAGTTTAGAAGAAAGGTTTGCTTCTTTATCTCTAAGCCTCTCATGCTTCCAATTCGGCCAAATCGCAATCAAATCCAAGATCAAGCTGCTAAGGCCTCAAGTTGTCAAATCCAAAATAGAAGAATGAACAGATGCAACTCTCAATTTGAGGATATTTCAGAGATAGTAATATTTTATTAAATTTATAAGATTATACTTGGTTACATATTTTKTTGTTTTCGCATAATATTTTGCAGACGAGAAATTTGTGCAAAAAAAACTCATTTAGCATTATTTCACTAGTATGTTCTCATAACTCCACACGAGGATTTCCACAATCGTGGTTAGATTCTAGCAAAACATTCTARGATCCCTATTTAGTGAATGAAGAATCTGAATGACTTCTATCAAATGAACCAAGACTATAGTATTTATTCATTCTATTTTGATATTCTTTTGGGAACATATCAAGTACATTATTTCGATTCCTTAATTATTATGAGTAGCTCTTTTCTCATCACATTCCACTTCAGCCGAAGATTTCTTAGTCAAGAAATAAAATACAAGGATATCTTTCTTCTTAAAGAAGTAATGGTTTCCTTGCTGCATGATCGCATATTCTCATGTACTTTATATTAGTATTACATATTATTTTGTATTCCCATACACTCACAATAGTCAATAGTAGTGAGTTATGGCTAAAGGAATATGAGCACATATATCATTTCAACTCAAAGCAATAAAACCTCATAATGCAATGACAAGTAATTTCCTATTTACTTGTTCATTTCGTTTGAGTCTTGTTGAAGTTCATTTGTCCTTGCAAATACTCTCTTATTTATAATAGTATGAAATTTACCATTTTCCATTCCATTAGTATTTTTATACTTAATTATATGAAATATAAATAAGACTATAATAATAACCTATGACTACGATTATGGCTCTAAAAAGACAATGAACCCTTATATAGATGGGAGGCACTCAACTTTATTACACATCACATGTTTATGTCCATTCAAATTAAAAAGATAAACTTACCCCTAAAGAATCATTCAAACTCGTACATTTGAATATATTCACTGATAAGTCAAAATCTTAAATCACTTAAAATTTATAAAAAGATGTAAAAGTTATTCAAGATAGTAAAACATTCTTATACTATTCAAATAGTTCTAATCAAAACATTTAATAAATTTAATTTTATAAGTGTTAAACTTTGTTATCAACCAGGACTTCAAAAAAATTTAGCATTCGGGTTTGATGTCGTCCAATAATTCCAATAAATAAGAGCTTTGGAAGCCAACACCTGTATCTCCATGAAAGGATAACATAGAAGTACAAGTCTTCGAAGGGAAAACTGAAGTGAAGTTTCATATTTGCCATTGGCAGGTCGCCTTGCTGCAAATAGAAGTTCAAAATATTTAAGTGGAAACATGCGAAGAATAGCCCATTTATTTGTAAAAGTCCATTACCCACAGATCGTAGGAAACACATTCTTTTTTTATTCCTTTGAATCCAGCTTCAGTAGCCAAGGCCAGAAATTCCTGCCCGGTTCGTTCTTTTCCGCCCGAATGGGATGCAGCCAGTAGGTACATATCAACTTGCGTAGTGAGTTTGGTTGACAAGCTAATATCAGGAAGAATAGGAAGAATAGCATCAACTGCGATCACCTTACCATCTTCTGGTAAAGCCTTGTAGCAGTTTTTTAGCAGCTTCAAGCAATGATCATCATCCCAATCGTGAAGTATCCACTGTTGCAATGAAATACCTCATAAGTAGTAAACGCCGAAATAAAAGAAATAACAATGGTTAAAATAAATTTTACCTTCATAAAAATGGCATCTCCTTGTGGAACACTTTCAAACATATCTCCCCCAATGTGTTCGACTCCTAAGTTCATGGAGAATTATTAATTTCATAATACAGAATTTTAGATTGTATTATGTTTGTATTTTATTTTTAAGTTTTATTCTTAAAGCATTTCAATGCTTTGTTTTGAATAATTGTTTTCAAACTTGATAAAAAAGCGTTGCATTTGTCATTTTCTAAAATTATTTTTAAAAATAAAAGGTTGAAAAACATATTTCGGAATTTGACAGAAATTTTTGGATTATTTTTAGTGGATATATTTGTAAATTAAATTTTAAGTATATTAGTTAAAATCAAATATTGTTAAATAAAAATTAAGCGTCATCTGATTAATTAGAATTTTTAGTTAATTATAAAAAAATAATTGGAAGAAATGCTTTTCGCATCTTGGTTGCAGGAAAATATTTTGTAGTTTTCAAGAATATTTTGCACAACCATCTTCGTATGGTGCATCATTGCTATGTTGAATGTCTCGTTGAACTTGTGGTCTAGTCCTGTATATTTGAATATGTGCATGCCATGTACTCGGTTGAATGCGGTGCCCCCTTGGAGTACTGCAGCTCCTGATTCGTACCTGCATCGGTAAACGTATTCATTGAAATAAAGATGACTAACTAAAGGAGATAATGAAAAGAAAGATCGGAATACTAATAAAATTGTTCACCACATATCGTTCATGACTTTATCTTGAAAGAAGTCCAAAAGAGGACCAAGGGATGCTCCATTTTCATTCTTAAAAAAGTACTTGGACACAGGTCCCAGTCCATAGACCCTCTGACCAGAGCCAGTGCTAGGATCAACGACGGAAGAAGTGAACACTGAATAGCTAGACAGCATCCGAAGCATTCGGTCCAGCTTTACCAGTGCTTCTGGATTTTCAGTAGGCATTTGGGATACTATTTGGGACGGGGATAGTTGAGCACCAGGGCCTGCTTTGGCAATGATCTTGAACACGTTGAGCTTGATTACAGCATTCAGCACCGCAGGCAAAGCTCCGGAAAACACCAACTGCAGAGCATATGAACAGTGATCGTCTTCTTCGTTGATGGATGTTTTGGAATTGATTCCAGCGGAACCCATTGAAGCAAATTATTTCTTTTTGGATTGCTTTCGTACTATGACTCCTAGTTAACTGTGTTAAGATCCTTAATTAGAGCCTCATACCTTGCAACTTGCATTGGATCTCTGTTCTTTTATTCATTGAATTCAAGTTGTCTAAAATTAAAGGAGGGACATATGGTGTTCATTAATATTACTTTCATGTATTCCAGATGACGACTTCAATTCGTGTTAAAGCACATCTCATCTCCAAAGTAAGACGTTTCGTAAAAATTGCGTAATTCACATCAATCGTATCCTATCATCTTCCTTACTTCCCATTCATAAATCTAATTCCGGTCATCAGTTCACTGAATACTTAACTCCTCAAATCTACCTAGATGCAATACTTAAGGATTGGACATTAATATGGTTGTTGATTCCTTGATGAAAGAAACAAGAAAGATCGTTGGGGATAGGAATAAGTTTGTCATGTCGAAATCTCATGACAATCATCCATCCAACACAAGATATTTGCTAAAGATTCCTTAATTAGAATTGGGTCGAAATCTCATGATAGGAATAACGGGATAGTTTGTTAAACCTACTATCTAAGTTTATTAATTAGAGTTAGGTCCTTCTAATCCTTCATGCTATCAGTACATAAATCTCATTGATGGGGTTGTTTATTGATTATCAAATAATTAATAACACTTGCTTTTACTTATCAACATTGGAGCAGGGATTGATTGTCTAAAGCTAACTTTGACATTTATAACCAACTTATAACAATTATAATCAATTTATTTGTAAATATTGAGAAATTTATTAAATGAATGAGCAATCGATTTGGACTAGTTTGGATTTAATTATTTTAACTAGAGCCTTGTTTTATTGAAATTTTCATTTAAAAAATTATTGCTCTTTCTTTAATTATTTCTTGCTGAATTTTAATTATTAGTTCATTAATTTTTGTCAACTCAAATTGTTTTCATCTTGAAGAAAATTGATTCATCGTTTCCTYCGGGAGATGGCTGTGCTTACCATTGATATTGAGTGTGAGCATACTTATTTAATATTTTAGCAAAATTAACAAAGTATCACACAGAATTGAATATAACGAACCGGACAAAATATTATTATTGATTGAAAGGTGCTAGCTACCTCTTGGCCAACATCAAAGTAAGAGACTAAATAGTTCTCAATAATTCTTGGGCCTACATGTGTAACTATTAATAAAATGATTGGTTGGTTGTTTAGATGGTTGTGAATATTTGGTGTACTACTATGAGTATTACATGTAAATCAAAGAAAAGAGACATGTTCTGATACCAATTGTTAAAAAATCTATCAAAATAAACTGATTCTTAGTTACTACATTTTCAATTTATGTGTTATAAGTATTATAAGGAAATTTACTTGTTATGTAGATTTGTCCATGATCATAGGAAATATAAATAAGACTAGTTTCTATGAATTATAATTTATTTCAATAATAAGTTATGACTATGATTATGGCTCTAGAAAGAGAGTGTTCTTTATATAGATGGAAGGCACTCAACTTCTTACACATATCACCTGTTTATAGTCAAAAGTACAATAAAACAAAACAATACGATTAAGTCTTTGGAAATGTAATACTCCTTTATTTTTAGCACATGTTTTGATGAAGCATCTTGAGTATTGTTGGTGACAACCCAAAATAGAAGATAACACTTCTTATCTTCAAGGTGAATTGGCAAAGTGTCCTCCACATAGTTGGTAAAGATCATCTGCTTCACTTGGTTGATCATTTTATGAAGAAACTTSTGATAAAGCCTGTTAATCCCGCAATTGATTGAGTTTTGCTTTTGGTCATTATTAATTCTGACTGCCTTGAAGAAGGAAATAGACTTGGATTTGGACCATTGCTCCTTGCCATATCCCTGTAAGACTCAACGAATAATGTATCAATCACTCACAAGATCAACACAAGACAATCAACCAAATAATAATTTTAAAATTCACCACTAATGATTCACTTAACCAACTAAACCACAAAGCTAATCACTGAAATATAATCAACGTAAATTAAATCAACACACGAGATTTATTTTACGTGAAAAACCCCTTCGATGTGAAGAGTAAAAGCCACAGGACTTATGAGGAGTCCACCCTAAACACTTCTATTATTATGATAAGTTGAGGGTACAAAATCACAATCCAATTGTCCACATTAAAGCCCTAGATGTGCTGAACAAGCTGTCCAAAATTCAGCAAAAATAGACACCGTTTGTCCCTCGATCGAAGCTTTTGATTGAGGCTACACCAAGAAATTCGAAAATTTACAATACTCTCTCAAGAACCTTTTTTTCCCTCTCTCTTGTATTACTTTAGTGACTCTTTATGTGTGTTATATGACACAACTAATATTTTTTCCCTATATATACATAACCC
Source organism: Rhazya stricta (assembly GCA_001752375.1). NCBI lineage: Eukaryota > Viridiplantae > Streptophyta > Magnoliopsida > Gentianales > Apocynaceae > Rhazya > Rhazya stricta. The sequence goes on from MEJB01000034.1 coordinate 707,760, forward strand.
TAGGGTACTAAAGCCCTAAGTTATAAAGTCAAGTGGGACCAAATTGTGCTGGACTCCAACAATCTCCCCCTCCAGCCCTTCACGGGAAAGATATAGTTACGAAGTGATCACTTGAACCTCATCCCAGTGAGCTTACTACAAAGCTTGATCTTGCTTCCTGGAACGACCTTAGTCATCACGTCTGCACTATTCTTGTTGGTGTGAACTTTCTTCATCTTCATTTCTTTTACCTCGATTACATCCCGCAACCAATGATATCTCACACCAACATGCTTGGTGCATGAATGATACATTGCATTCTTGCTCAAATCCAAGTAATGAAAGAGTTCATATTAAAGATCAAGGAGAAAAATATTTGCTAAATAAGCATAAACAAGGAATTAGATAAGGCTAAAAGAAACTGATTACTTAAAACCGTTCCCTGATGATGGTGCCAAAATTTTTGATGTGTCATCAATTCACCAAAAATAAAATATATAAACTTACAAAATAACGACAAGCAAAMTCGTCTTCTGCAGGGAAGGGAGAATCAATTTCCTCCTCTTACGATCAATTGAGGTTGTGATAATATTAAATGGTCACACGTTATTTAAAAGATTAAATGGTCAAAGTTGCTTGATTGTCATGTGATAATATTTGGACTACAAAAGCTTGTGATGACATGAGGTTGTGTTTTTCTAATAACATAAATAGGAGCCACATTGTTTTGACAAGTAGGATTATTGAATTCGCTTCTCATATTGACCCTCCCGGCTCTATCCATTTAATCAACTTTCTTGACCTTCAAAACATAACATAGTAACCTTAATACTTGCCGATGATATGCATCAAAATATAATGATCGGTTTTTAAAGAAACAATCACAATGTTTTATGCATAGGAATTTTTCAAAGATGAACACATTTAAATTCTATGCGAATTATAATTTTCTATATTACAAGATCTTTTTTCACAATCAAAAAACATGTAAATAAAAAGAAATAGACATGTTTTGATACCAATTGTTAGAAATATCTATTGAATAATTCTTATTTATTACATTTTTAATTTATGTGTTAAACATATTATAAGGAAATTTTTTTTGATTGTGCCGATTTGTCCATGATGATCATATGTCTATACACTTCTATAATTCTAAAGCAAATGTGACTATTCTAGGAAATGATTGTATATAAAATCGGGACCATCAATGGCTTTATATAGAGATCATATCACATCCATTGAGTAATTGCCTACACCTCTTTAAATCAAAATCTAATTATGAATTAGCATATCTCCTTGGTTCAAATTCCGTATTTGAATTGATGTGGCTCTTAATCTCTGCATAATACGGTGATTGAATAAATCATTATTTTTGGACCAAACTCATTTACTAATTGGTCGAGGAAAGATTTTTATTTAAATCCTATATTGGTCAAGTGTAAAACTTAGAACTCTGCTACAACTTCTGGTTTGATATGACAATAAAATTATTATTAGGATAAATAATAATCCGTAAAGACAAGTCTTGTTTACAATACTCAAATGATCAAGTATAGAGACACTTATGAGATAAAAAATAGTGAATCTCATGCCATTATACATAAAAAAAATTATTTATAGAGACAAAGGCACTTGAATAGGACTTAAACAAAATGAACAAGTATTCATGAAATAACATAGTCATTGGATTAATTATGGGGTTTCATTCAAGTGATCTGAGATAATATATGCTATCATATACTCTTTGCTAGGACATACTATTATTGACTATTCTAGTTGTATTCAAGAGRAGAAGATAGTTTATGGGCCATTTTAAGATATATGAGACCATGTGATCATTCCATAAGAAATTAATTATTTTTTCTTAGATAAGAAAGATATCATTGTATATAGTTTCTTAACTAAGAAATTTTCACCTCAAGTGAAATGAGATGAGAAAAGTGTCTCTCAAAGTACTCAAGGAATGGAAGATATAATCCCAAAAGGATATCAAAATGGAAGGAATAAGATATTATAGTTTTTCACAAAAGTCGACTATCTTCTTCTCTATTTAAATAGGAATCATGAAGTATTTCATTAGACGCCGATCACGGTCCACAGAAGTCCTAGCATGAATTAATTGGAACATATAAGMGAAATAAATTTAAGGAATTAAATATTTTCCTTTGCTATTTAAGAAGTCAGAGACAATAGGAACGTCAAGGGGAAAATGATTATCCACACCAATTTATACCGAAAAGATAGGGATCTAAGCATATTCCTAAGCCAATCATATGTGATAAATTGTCAATAATTTGGTAAATTGTTTTTTATGATGATCAAAATAAATTAATTTGATTTAATAAGATTGTAAATCGGATTGAAATCCTCAATAGGTAACTCCAAAATTTCTCAAGAGTGTTAAACTTGATGAGCCTGAACCCAACAATGCGATCGGATAATATTAAATACCAATAGAGTTTTGAAGAAACCTAATGCTAATTGCTTAATAAATTGAAAGAAGATGCTAATTTGAAAAAGTATTAAATTGATTTTACAAAATTAAAGAGTCAGAGACACTTGATTGTTATTGATGACATTAGGATTTCTAAATCTTAGGATGATATCATGTTTTCCTGACGGCAGAAATGGGAGCCACGATCTACTGACGAGTAGGGTTGTTGAATTGGCTTCTTAAATTAACCCTAGTGGCCCTATTCATTTCGTGAACTTTCTTGGCCTTGAAGACAGTTGGTCCTATTCAATTCGACCAGATCGCCCTCAAATCTAAGATCAAGTTGCTGAACCCTTGAGCTGTTTGGTGTGTCGTTAATTCAATAAATAAAATATGTAAGTTCACAGTATGATGACAAGCAAAGTCGTCTCCCACAGGGAACGYCGAATCAATTTTTTCCTCTTCCATTTTTATTATGGAACGGTGGATCACGAATTACATTTAAAAGATGGAAGAATTAATTAAAGACAACTAATTTTAACAATAAACCTTTGATAAAAAAAAGGTTTTGGTTAAGGATATTAAATGCATACTAGTTCAAACATTTGATCATTGATTCAATAATTTACTCAATTTTCAAAAAGAAATTAGTTATAGTTGTCAAAAAAAAGCTTTAAACAACCAATCCCTCATTAAGTGTTGACAATTAAAAGGAAAAGTCTTATTAATTATCTCCTAATCAATAGACAACCCCAGAGATAATACATGAGATTTAATGTATCGATAATATTAAGAATTAAAGAGACCCATTTCTAATCAATAAACTCTGATAGCAGGATAAATATGACCAATTTTCCACTCTGTTAAACCACAACAAACAATTATGGATTTCCCTGGTCTAACTTGGCTACAAACTATTAGACTCAACAAAATATTTGCACATAATATTCAATCAAGTCAAAAACCATTCATGATAATTACAAGAATAACAAATACCTGTTAATAATTGAGTATATGAACACATTTTAGATCTCACAAATGGATTGAATTAGTTCTTCATTAATCCTTAACCAGAATAGAAGAACTTAGAAAAAAAAAAAAGGTATTATATTCATAATAATTACAAGAATAACAAATACCTATTAATAATTGAGTAAATGAACACATTTAGATCTCACAAATGAACTGAACTAGTGCTTTATTAATCCTTAACTAGAATAGAAGAACTTAGAAAAAAAGGTATTATATGGAAAACAATAATATCTAAAGTGAATAATGGAGAATAATTTATTTCTGTGCTTCCTGTGCTCCCTTTATATAGAGTAGGAAGCAATAAGAATAGTGTGCAACAAGAATAGGAAACTATAGTCCCTAAATTATCTTAACTATCTAATTCAAAAAATCAAAACCTAATAAAATCATATCACTGATTGATTCAAAGGGATATACATCCCACAAAATCCTCCTTAGACAATAGGAGTTTCTTAAAAAATAGTCTACCAATCTTAAAAAGAATCCTCCAAATTCGTCCATCCTTGTGCTCACGTGGTAGATTTTGTGCACTTCTAGAATTTTGCTCAAATCACTCCAATAATGCCTCTTTTTCTTCTATTACCTCCACAGAGTCATGAATGCATAAAATATCGATAAAACTTGCAATTAATGCAATAATTTTGTTACGAAGTCCATCAAATATCTATATATAATGCACTAATTTGGACTTTATCAACTCTCCCGCACTTAAACGATGCTTGTCCTCAAGCATTTTCCCCAAAAAATAAGCAAACAAAAGACACAAAACAAAGACATATTTAATCAAAGTCTAATAATCTCAAAACTTCCTCAATGAATGCACGATCATAAGTGAGCTTAAATCCAACATAAATCACATGCAATCCATAGCACTTAACAAAAGCAAATGTTAACCCTCTTAATAATCGCCTCAAAGTTAAAACGTGCACTTCTCAACTAATTTCACAAGGATAAGCGTTCTTAATCACTCAAAAGTGCATATGGGTTAGTATCMCTCAAGTTGAAAAAAGATGGCATTACCATAAGCTTGCACAGTTATCAAATCGCCACCATTATAAAGCAAAAAGGTATACACCAATCAAAAGGTCTTTATTTAGTTGTAATGGGGCTAGGGTCAAAGGTAGGATTTAAGAAAGATATAAAAGGGTTTAATAACATCAAAGAGAATGCAGAACCAATCTACTGACATTCAGTCATGTGGAACTTACTTTCAATTCTTTACATCTCTTTTTTTTTTTTTTTTTAATTTGGATATCACATGGTAGCTCACAACATCTTATCAAATTATAATATGCTACTACTTGCAATCATCATCATTTTTCTTTCTTTTTCTCTTTTTTCTCTTTTGATCTCTCTTTTTTTTGTTTTATTACACATATATACGTCTTGGCTCTTTTCTTCTTTGCTCTTTTGCACATGTATTTTCCTTGATAAAAGAATTGCAAGACACCAATTCATATGTTCTACCAAATATTTGCTTCACAATCAACTAGGAACGCATTCTCTTGACATTAGGGTTCAAAGATAGTCTGTAAGCAAAGAATATGGTCAAGGGTTAAATTATTGTGGTTTAATCAAAGAGAAGGATAATAAGGCTCAAAAGGGGTTTACTAGGGATAATTTTCGAAGGTAGGTAAGTCAAAAGCTAAAAAGAGGTATTCCTAAGTGCCTTCATCATCTTGATGCATAGATTTCACTATGTGATCTTGAAATGCATAATGATGCAAGTTCTAGAATTACGATCTAATGTGCAACAACCACTCAATCAAAGTAAAGGTAAGCATATAGAAAGAAAAGCTCATGAAGGCTCAAAACTCACTTATAAGTGGTTTTCTTATTTTGTTTAGGTTGATCTATGCATGTTTTTTTATCTAAGGTACTTAAGAGGGACACACTCGCTTGAAATAACTACTTCTACATGTAATCAAAGAGGGTTAAAACTCAAAAAATAACATACACTGCGTCGAAATTTTTGAAYTCCTAAAAGAAAAATAACTCCAACCAGTAAACAATCACCAAAAATAAAGAAAAAAATATTTTTGTGATTGTTTTACTTTTGTTTTTTTAGAAACAAACAAAATCCTACTAGTTCGAAAATAATAATATTCGAAAAATTAATTTGAAGAACTCTCCCCCATATTTAAAGGGTTTATTGTCCTCAATGAAACATAAATGTACAAAAACAATACATGCAAAACAAACAAGAAATACAAAACGCCACAAAAGATGAAAAGAATAAACAAAAGTGAAGGGAAAACAAGAGAGAAACTGCGCTATAGGGATGGCGGTACACGAAATCGACGTTGTTCCAAGTAAGCAATAGTTCACATCTCCAGGCGAGCCAAACGACGGTTAGTGTCCGCCTGTCCATCTGTAATCTGACGGAGGAGAGTCATGGTAGACTCAGTGGAATAAGGTAAATCCGAAGCTAGGGGGTAGGGTAGTCTACAAAGGAAGGGTGATGCTTGCTCGGGTGTATAGAACCCAGCACATTAGGAGTATAACAGTTAATGGAGTCAATATAAACAATTCCCATCCAATGTAAATAGTCAAGATCAATAACTTCCATGGGACATGCTATGTGCATATTTGTGGAAGCTACATCTAGTACCCCTAGATGAACCGCCAGGTGTGTTACAAGTGATCCTAAAATTAAGGGACGCTTAGGGTGGAAAACTACATGTTGAAACTGAGTAGCTAACCAAAATCCACAATTAATCCGAAACCTCTTATGCATGCACCAAAGAATAAACAATTCAGTTTAGTGACTACTACAGTACTATCCTTCCTACCAGAAAAATTGAAGGCCAAAAATTGAATGGCGTAGTTGTAAAGCAATATCAGACAGAGAAGATCCTTRAGACACCCTAGGGAGAAATTGAGAATTAGTAGTTGTCAAGTCACCCCAAATCGCAAAAGCTAACCAAATACTCCGTATCAACCATGTGATCATCAAGAAACTTGAAAGCCACATTAAAATCATTCAATGACATCTCAAATTCATGCGCCATTAATCGCAAACAAATCAACTTAGGGTATCCAACACATACTCTATGGTGGGAGTAAATGAAAAAGTGCTATAAAACTCGATAGTCAACTCAATAAAAATAGGACAGATAATATCCAAATAAGGCGACCAACCTATAACATCAAAGTACTTACGAACAGCAGTCATATCAAATGAAGTATTTAACTTAAGCCAATCAACAATTATACTTGGGGTAATTTTGGTGTGAAAAGCAAACTGTGTAACGTTCCTTTGCGACTACGGAAGTGAATTGAAGGTGTCGTTTTAGTGCTGGAGCCGTGGGAGGTAGAATGGCCTTTCCCTTGCGTGCCCGAGATCTCTGGACTGTTTGGTTTGTTCTTGGTGTTCGATGAGTCGTCGGAGCAGTAGAAGGATGATGTACATATAACGCACTAATTTGGTTTGTTCTTACTGCATGATCGCATGTTTTCATACTCTTTATACTAGTGTCACAAATTATCTTATATTTCCATATACTCGCAATAATCAATAGTAGTAAGTCATGGCTAAGGGAATATGAGCGCATATATCATCTCAACTCAAAGCAATAAAACTTCAAAATGCAATGACAAGTAATTTCATGTTTACTTGTTCATTTCGTTTAACTCTTCTTCAAGTTTATTTATCCCTACAAATACTCTCTTATTTATAGTGGTATGAGATTCATCATATTCCATTCCATTAGTATTTTTATACTTAATTATATAAAATATAAATAAAACTAGTCTTTACGAATTATTATTGAAGTAAATAATAATAACCTATGACTACGATTATGACTCTACAAAGACAATGGTCCCTTACACATATCACATGTTTATGTCCATTCAAATTAAAAAGATAAACTTACCCCTAAAGAATCATTCAAATTCGTACATTTAAACATATTCAGTAATAAATCAAAATCTTAAATTACTTAAAATTTATAAAAAGATATAAAAGTTATTCAAGACAGTAAAACATTCCAAATTATATACTATTCAAATAGTTCTAATCAAAGCATTTAATTAGTTTAATTTTATAAGTGTTAAACTTCGTTATCAACCAGGACTTAAAAAAATTAGCATTCGGGTTTGATGCCGTCCAACAATTCCAATAAATAAGAGCTTTGGAAGCCAGCACCAGTATCTTCTTGAAATGATAACACAGAAGTACAAGTCCTCGAAGGAAAACTGAAGTGAAGTTTCATATTTGCCATTGGCAGGTGGCCTTGCTGCAAATAGAAATTCAAAATATTTAAGTGGAAACATGGCAAGAATAGCCCATTTATTTGTAAAACTCCATCACCCACAGATCGTAGGAAACACATTCTTTCCTTATCCCTTTGAATCCAGCTTCAGTAGCCAAGGCCAGAAATTCCTGTTCGGTTCGTTCTTTTCCTCCCGGATGGGATGCAGCCAGCAGGACCATATCAACTTGCGTAATGTGTTTGGTTGACGAGCTAGTATCAGGAAGAATAGGAAGAATAGCATCAACTGCGATCAATTTACCATCTTCTGGTAAAGCTTTGTAGCAGTTTTTTAGCAACTTCAAGCAATGATCATCATCCCAATCGTGAAGTATCCACTGTTGCAATGAAATACCTCATAAGTAGTAGACACCGAAACAAAAGAAATAACAATGGTTAAAATAAATTTTACCTTCATAAAAATGGCATCCCCTTGTGGAACACTTTCAAACATATCTCCCCCAATGTGTTCGACTCCTACGTTCATGGAGAATTATTAATTTCATATACAGAATTTTAGGTTGTATTGTGTTTGTATTTTATTTTTAAGTTTTATTCTAAAAAACATTTCAATTTTTTTGTTTTGAATAATTGTTTTCAAACTTGATAAAAAAGCATTGCMTTTGTCATTTTCTAAAATTATTTTTAAAAATAAAAGATTGAAAAACACGTTTCAGAATTTGACAGAAATTTTTGGACTATTTTTAGTGGATATACTTGTAAATTAAATTTTAAGTATATTAGTCAAAATCAAATATTGTTAAATAAAAATTTAYRGTCACCTAATTAATTAGAATTTTTTAGTTAATTATAAAAGAAAAATAATTGGAAGAAATGCTTTCCGCATCTTGGTTGTAGGAAAATATTTTGTTTGAAAATGATCAAAACAACATGTTAGTTATTTTTAGTTTTCAGTATAATTTTTTTCCTCTTTTCAATAATGCTATTTTAGAAATACGAAAATGAAAAAATTTCAATGTTTTAAAAAATTGAAAACATGAAACAACTTCAAAACAACAAAAAGAACGAGGCCTCCTATTCAGTAACAAAATTGAACGCTCAAGAGTGAAACATCATATAAGGATTATCAAAGAAGAATATAGAATGAAGTAGTACATACCCCGATAAGTTGGTGCATGCTCTATGACATGTGGCAAGTCATAGTTAATGCCCTTAAGAGTGGGGTATTTTGATGCTATCATGCCCAGATTGACACCAAGACCACCACCAACATCAACCAACGTTTGGAGATGCTCAAAGCCCTTGTAGTTTTCAAGAATATTTTGCACAACCATCTTCGTATGGTGCATCATTGCTATGTTGAATGTCTCGTTGAACTTGTGGTCCAGTCCTGTATATTTGAATATGTGCATGCCATGTACGCGGTTGAATGCGGTGCCCCCTTGGAGTACTGCAGCTCCTGATTCGTACCTGCATCGGTAAACGTATTCATTGAAATAAAGATGACTAACTAAAGGAGATAATGAAAAGAAAGATCGGAATACTAATAAAATTGTTCACCACATATCGTTCATGACTTTATCTTGAAATAAGTCCAAAAGAGGACCAAGGGATGCTCCATTTTCATTCTTAACAAAGTACTTGGACACAGGTCCCAGTCCATAGACCCTCTGACCAGAGCCAGTGCTAGGATCAACGACGGAAGAAGTGAACAGTGAATAGCTAGACAGCATCCGAAGCATTCGGTCCAGCTTTACCAGTGCTTCTGGATTTTCAGTAGGCATTTGGGATACAATTTGGGACGGGGATAGTTGAGCACCAGGGCCTGCTTTGGCAATGATCTCGAGCACGTTGAGCTTGATTACAGCATTCAGCACCGCAGGCAAAGCTCCGGAAAACACCAACTGCAGAGCATATGAACGGTGATCGTCTTCTTCGTTGATGGATGTTTTGGAATTGATTCCAGCGGAACCCATTGAAGCAAATTATTTCTTGTTGGATTGCTTTCGTACTATCACTCCTAGTTAACTGTGTTAAGATCCTTATTTATAGCCTCATGCCTTGCAACTTGCATTGGGGTTCTGTTCTTTTATTCATTGAATTCAAGTTGTCTAAAATTAAAGGAGGGACATATGGTGGGTCGGCATTACCGACAAAAGTTCATTAATATTACTTTCATGTATTCCAGATGACGACTTCAATTCGTGTTAAAGCACATCTCGTCTCCAAAGTAAGATGTTTCGTAAAAATTGCGTAATTCACATCAATCGTCTCCTGTCATCTTCCTTACTTCCCATTCATAAATCTAATTCCGGTCATCAGTTCACTGAATACTTAACTCCTTAAATCTATCTAGATGCAATACGTAACTGAAGGATTGGACATTAATATGGTTGTTGATTCCTTGATGAAAGAAACAAGAAAGATAGTCGGGGATAGGAATAAGTTTGTCATGTCGAAATCTCATGACAATCATCCATCCACGACAATCATCCATCCAACACAAGATGTTTGCTAAAGATTCCTTAATTAGAATTGGGTCGAAATCTCATGAGAGGAATAACGGGCTAGTTCGTTAAACCTGCTATCTAAGTTTATTAATTAGAGTTAAGTCCTTCTAATCCTTCATGTTATCAGTACATAAATCTCGTTAATGGGGTTGTTTATTGATTATCGAATAATTAATAAGACTTGCTATTACTTATCAACAGTGGAGGAGGGATTGGTTGTCTAAAGCTAACTTTGACATTTATAACCAACTTATAACAATTATGATCAATTTATTTGTAAATATTAAGWAATTTATTAAATGAATGAGCAACCGATTTGAACTAGTTTGAATTTAATTATTTTAACCAGAGCCTTATTTCATTGAAATTTTCATTTCAAAAATTATTGCTCTTTCTTTAATTATTTCTTGCTGAATTTTAATTATTAGTTTATTAATTTTTTCAACTCAAATTGTTTTCATCTTGAAGAAAATTGATTCATCGTTTCCTACGGGAGACGATTGTACTTACTATTAATATTGAGTGTGAGTATACTTATTTAATATTTTAATAAAATTAACGAAGTATCACACAGAATTAAACATAACGAATCGGACAAAACATTATTATTGATTGGAAAGTACTAGCTACCTCTTGGCCAACATCAAAGCAAGAGACTAAATAGTTCTCAATAATTCTTGGGCCTACATGTGTACCTATTAATAAAATGATTGGTTGGCTGTTTAGACACTTGTGAATATTTGGCGTACTACTATGAGTATTACATGTAAATCACAGAACATGTCAATAAGAGGAAAGAGACATGTTCTGTTACCAATTGTTAAAAAATCTATGAAAGTAAACTAATTCTTAGTTATTACATTTTCAATTTATGTGTTAAAAGTATTATAAGGAAATTTACTTGTTATGTAGATTTGTCCATGATATATGAAATATAAATAAGATTAGTTTTTATGAATATTATTTATTTCAATAATAAGTTATGACTATGATTATGGCTCTAGAAAGAGTTCTTTATATAGAGGYAGGCACTCAACTTCGTACACATATCACATGTTTATAGTCAAAAGTACAATAAAACAAAACAATACAATTAAGTCTCTGGAAATGTAATACTCATTTATTTTTAGCACGTGTTTTGATGAAGCATCTTGAGTAGTGTTGTTGACAAGCCAAAATAGAAGATAACACTTCTTATCTTCCAGGTGAATTGGCAAAGTGTCCTCCACATAGTTGCTAAAGATCATTTGCTTCACCTGGTTGATCATCTTATCAAGAAACTTCTGATAAAGCCTGTTAATCCTGCAATTGATTGAGTTTTGCTTTTGGTCATTATTAATTCTGACTGGCTTGAAGAAGGAAATGGACTTGGATTTGGACCATTGCTCCTTGCCATATCCCATGGATATGCAAACTTATTATTTTGCAATATTCTTTAAAATGCGAACTTAATATCCATAGAGATATGTCTAATAAACATTGTATTTCTCTTTTGCAATATTCTAATAATTTTGCACTCATTTAGATTCGTATAACTTTAATAGGTATCTTGGATTCTTTAAAACCTTTAATATAATTAAACAACGTGCTGGATTCGTCTAACACATTCTTTTRGTATCCCTTTAAATCCAGCTTCACTAGCCATGACAAAAAATTCTTGTTCGGATAATTTTTTTTCCGCCCGAATGGTATGCAGCCACGGTGTACAAATCAACACTTGCGCTGTTTGTTTGGTAAACAAGCTAATATCAGGAAGAATAGGAAGAATTGCATCAACTGCGATCACCTTAACATCTTCTGGTACAGCCTTGTTGCAGTTCATTAGCAACTTCAAGCAATGATCATCATCCCAATCGAGAAGTATCCACTGTTGCATGAAATACATAATAAGTGGTTGACACCGGAAAAAAAAAAAATATATATATATATATATACACACTTTTCCCACTCAAGAGACAAAAGAAATAACAAAGGTCAAAAGAAATTTTACCTTCATAAAAATGACATCTCCTTGTGGAACACTTTCAAACATATCTCCGCCAATGTGCTTGGCTCCTACATTCGGTGAAAACAAGTTTTACTAGCCGGGAATTATTAATTCGTACACAGAATTTTAGGATGCTTTCTGTTTGTTTTTTAATTTTAAATTTTTATCCTAAAAAAACATTTCAGTTTTTGTTCGGATTGATTGATTTCAAACTTGATAAAAATGCACTCGATATGTTATTTTTTAAAATTATTTTCAAAGATAAAAAGTTGAAAAACACATTCGTTTATAAGATTTGACGGACTATTTCTAATGAGTGCACTTGTCAATTACATTTTAAGTATATTAGTCAATATCAGAATACTTTTTAATTAAAAAGTAATGACAAAAATTAAATGCAATCTTAATTAATTAGAATTTTTAGGTAATTATTAAAAAATAATAGAAAACATACTTTTCATGCATTGGTTGTAGGATAGTATTTTGCTTCAAAATATACAAAAACAAATTTTTGGTTATTTTCAATTTTCAATAGAAATGTTTTTCTCTGTTTTTTTAAGAATACATTTTCAGAAATATGAAAGAGAAAAAATTTTTAGTATTTTAAAAAATTGAGAAAAGGAAACAACTTGAAAACAATAAAAAGGACATGGCCTTCTTGTTCGATAATGCAATTCAACACTTAAAAGGATTACCAAAGAATAATATAGAATGAAGACGTATATACCCGGATGAGTTGCTGCATGCTCTTTGACATGTAGAGCTTATCGAGCTTGCCATTCCATCTCCTCTTTCTGCCGTTGTCTGCACCACCAATCCAGCTCTTGTCCATGCTGCCTTTGCAAATTCTCCTCCAGTTCCCTCTGTTCTAGCGAAAATGTTAAACCCCCTTAGTAATCACCTTAGAGTTAAAACATAAACTTCTCAACCAATCTCACAAGGATAAACACACTTAATCACTCAAAAGTGTATACGGGTTAATATCACTCAAGTTGGCAAAAGATGTCGTTACCATAAGCTTACACTTATATCAAATCGCCACCACTATAAAGCAAAAGATATACACCAATCAAAATGTTTTTATTTTGATTGTAATGGGGATAGGTATGTTTTAAGAAGGATATAAAAGGGTTTTAATAACATCAAAGAGAATGCGTAACTAATCTAATGACATCCAATCATGTGAAACTGACTTGAAATTCCCTACAACTATTTTCCCTTTTTTTTAATATATCACAAGGTAGCTGCAGAATATGTCATCAAATTATAATATGCTACTCCTTGCAATCATCATCATTTTTTTGTTTCTTCTTTTTATTGCTTTTGATCTCTCCCCCCTTTTTTTTTTTTTTTTTTATATATGTATACTTTCTTGGCTCTTTTCTTCCTTGCTCTTTTACACATGTATTCTTCTCTATAAAAGAATTGTAAAACACCAATTCATATGTTTCAGAAAACATTCGTTTCACAATCAACTAGTAATGCATTCTCTTGACATTAGGGTTCAAAGATAGTCTATAAGCAAAGCATATGGTCAATGGTTAAATTCTTGTAGTTTAATCAAAGAGAAGGATAATAAAGCTCAAAAGGGTTTTACTAGGAATAATTTTCAAAGGTAGGTTAGTCAAAAGCTAAAAGGGGTATTCCTAAGTGCCTTCATCATTTTGGTGCATAGATCTCACTATGTGGTCTTGAAATGCATAATGGTGCAAGTACTAGAATAACTATCTAATGTGCAACAATCACTCAATCAAAGAAAAAATGAGCATATAGAAAGAAAAGCTCATTAAGGCTCAAATCTCACCTATAAGTGGTTTTATTTTTTTAGGTTGATCTATGCATATTTTTTATCCAAGGTACTTAAGGGGGACATYCACGCATATGCTTGGAATAACTACTTCTATATGTAATCAAAGGGAGTTAAACCTCAACAAATGACATGCAGTGCATCAAAATTTTTGAAATCCTAAAGAAAATAAGTTCCAAGCAGTAAACAATCACCAAAAGAAAAAGAAAAAGAAATCTTTTTTGACTTTTTTTTGACAAACAAAGCCCTACTAGTTCAAAATAACAACAAAGAACTCTCCCTCACACTTAAAGGGTTCATTTCCCTCAATGAAGCACTAAAGATATGAGGAAAAGGAAACATAAATGAACAAAGAGGTAAAGGTGGGAACAAAAGAGAGACTACCCCATGGGGGGTGGCTGGAGTGATGCCAACGAGGTGGTCAGGCAATGTCTACGACGTCCGAAGAGCAGCAAAGGTGGCTTAAAAGGTAAAAATTAGAAGAAAGGAAAATGTAAAAGGGAAAGGAATTTTTTTGGATTTTTTGAAAATAAAAATAAAAAATTGAAATTTTTTTTGAATTTTCTCAAAATATATAAAAAATATTTTTTTGTATTTTTTGAAACTAAAAAAAAAGGAATATTTTTTGTCTTTTTCTTTTAGAAACTTGGTAAATGAAGAAAAAGGAAAATATGTTGTTTAAAAGAAATAAAAATAAAAATAAAAAGGAAATATGCGATTAAATCCATATAGGCATATGGTATTTTGACTATGCTTCTAAAAATCTGATGACATTTCGTAGGAAAGCCATATGGGCATATGATATTATGACTACACTTTTGAAAAATCTAATGACATCTAGTAGAAAAGCCATATGGGTATATAGTATTCTGACTATGCTTCTGGAAAATTCTGAGAATCTCTAAAAAAATTGTTCTTGCAAAATTAGTCTTCAAAAATTAAAAAAATCAATTATCACTCGAGATGGATATAATAAAAAAAGAAAAATAAAAGAAAAGAAAAGAAACATCGAAATCATTGGGTTGCCTCCCAATAAGCGCCTTTCTTTAATGTATTTGGCTAGATGAATTCTGGCCTGAGATCATTCATAAATAGGAAGAGCTAATTCAATCTCCTCAATTTTCAAAACTTCATATTCTCTAAAAAATGGTTTAAGCCTTTGACCATTTACCTTAAAATTCTTGTTGGTTTCTAAAGTTTTAATTTCGACCATACCTTGAGAATATAAACTTACCACTTCAAAAGGACCCAACCAAGAAGTTTTGAGTTTCCCAGGCATGAACTTTAGTCTATAATTGAATAACAAGACCTTCTGACCCACATGAAATTGCTCACGACTCAAATGCTTATCATGCAAAAGCTTGGTTCTTTTTTTGTACATTTTCTCATTTTCGTAAGCCTCAAATCGAATTTCCTCAAATTCTTGAAGTTGGAGCTTCCTTTCATCACCCTTTCCTCGCCATCCATGTTGCAATGTTTCACTACCCAAAAAGCACCGTGTTCAATTTCGATAGGCAAATGACATAATTTTCCAAATACTAACCTGTAGGGTGACATCCCTATTGGAGTTTTATAAGCTACGCGATACTCTCGTAGTGCATTCTCCAATCTCAAACTCCAGTTCTTACATCTTGGGTTTACTGTTTTCTCTAAAATACCTTTTAGTTCCTTGTTTGAAACCTCTGCTTGTCCATTTGTCTATGGATGGTAAGCAGTTGCTACACGATTGATGCACTCCATTTTTTTTAACAATGTTTCCACTATGTGATTGTAAAAGTGCGTACCTTAGTTGCTTATAATAGCACGAGGCATCCCAAATCTACTAAAGATGTTAGACTTAAGAAACCCTACAACAACTTTCACATCATTAGTTCYGGTAGCTTTTGCTTCTACCCATTTTGAAACGTAATCCACAGCAAGTAAAATGTAAACATTACTAAAAGAACTAGGAAAAGGGCCCATAAAATCCATTTCTCAAATATCAAAAACTTCACAAACAATAATAGGCATTTGAAGCATTTCATTTCTATATGAGATATTTCCTACTCTTTGGCATTGCTCACAAGTTTTGTAGAAAAGTTACGAGTCTTTAAACAATGATCTCCAATAAAATCCACATTCTAAAACTTTTCTAGCTGTCCTTTTAGGACCAAAATGTTCCCCACAGGCATAAGAATAACGATAAGTTAAAAATGGAATAAACCTTTTCCTCAGGAATACCACGACAAATACCTTGATATGAACAAATTTTTCATAGATAAGGTTCATCCCAAATAAAATATTTAGAATCATTCTTCATCTTGTTTTTTTGTGTAGAACTTAAGCCATGTGGAAAAAATCCAGAAACTAGAATATTTACCATATCTGCAAACCAATGTTCCTTATCCTTTTTACCTTGAAGGGTTAAAAGATGTTCATCTGGAAATGCTTCAGAAATGGGTATAGGATCTTCCTCTCTAACCAGTCGACGCAAATGATTGGCTATATGATTTTCTYTCCCTTTTCGATCTTTTATTCTCCAATCAAACTCCTGGAGCAGCAAAATCCATCTTACTTTTTGGGGATACTTCAACCCTGCATGATCAGAAGATATTATTACAACTTTAGAACCAAACAAATGTGATCTAAATTTTTCAAAGGCACAAACAATTGCTAGTAGCTTTTTCTCAGTTGTAGTATAGTTGCGTTTGGCTGAATTTAGAATCTTAGAAGCATAATAAATAACATGATTATTCTTTTCATTTTTTTATCCTTAAACAGCCCCAACTGCATAATGACTCGTATCACACATGAACTTGAAGGGTAAATCCCAGTTGGGAGGTTGGATTATGGTTGCCACAGTCAATTGGATCTTCAATGACTCAAATGCTTTCTTGCGCTCCTCTGTAAACTCAAATGGCACTTCTTGCTGAGACAATCTTGTCAAAAGGTTGGGAAATCTTTTGTAGAAACCTGTATGACCAAGGAAACCTTGAATTTCTTTGATATTAATTGGATATGGCAATTTAGCAATCAAATCAATTTTAGCCTTAATAATGTGCTCTAGGACTAGTCCTTCTTTGACCATGAAATGACATTTTTCATAATTAAGGACAAGGTTAGTTTCAATGCATCTTTTCAACACTCTGGTCAAATTATCAAGACATTGATTCAAAGAATCTCCATAAARGGTAAAGTCATCCATAAAAATTTCTATGCAATTTTCAATCATGTCCGAAGAAATACTCATCATACATCTTTGGAAAGTCTCAGATGTATTACAAAGGCCAAAAGGCATACGATGATATGCAAATATAACAAATGGGCATGTAAAATT
The DNA here is from genome assembly GCA_001752375.1 of Rhazya stricta. Classification (NCBI taxonomy): domain Eukaryota; kingdom Viridiplantae; phylum Streptophyta; class Magnoliopsida; order Gentianales; family Apocynaceae; genus Rhazya; species Rhazya stricta. The sequence continues at coordinate 725,045 of MEJB01000034.1, forward strand.
ATTTTTTTCTGATCCTCCTAGACTACAAAATTTTGAAAATATCCCAAATATCAATCTAAAAGGAAAAGAATAACTTACCTGCAAGTCTCTTAAGCATCTAATCGATGAATAGAAGTGGAAAATGATCCTTTCTAGTGGTTATCTTAAGTTTTTGAAAATATACACATCCATCATCCAGTTTGCAACGGCATAGGGATCAAGTCGCTTTTCTCATTCTTAACCAATTGAAAACCAGATTGTTTTGGTACGATATGCATAGGACTCACCCATCGACTATTAGAGATAGGATAAGTTATTCCTAATTCAAAAAGCTTCAAAATTTCTTTCATAATTACATTCAATTTCCTTTGTGGGTCTTTCACAGGTTTAGCCTCAGACTCTAAAAAAAATCCTATGCATACCAAGTGACAGACTTATACCTTTTATGTTTGCAAGAGTTTACCTAATAGCGTTTTTATGGTCTTTTAAGATTCTAACCAGGCTTTCCTCTTGAGTTTCAGTAAGATCCTTGTTGATAATCATTGGCAGAGTATCATTCTTTCCCAAATAAACATATTTCAGATGATTAGGAAGACATTTTAGCTCCAGTTTAGGTGCCTCCATCAGAGAAGGAAGATTTTTTTCAGAATTACAAGGCAAAAGGATATTAGAGGATATATATCTTCTTGGCATTTCTTCTAAAGAGTATAATGCCATGATAGTCTCTCAAAATTCCTCATCAGTTTCCTCTTTTGCATCCTTATCAGTTAAATTTTTTATTAAAACCAACTCTAATTCATCCTACYAAAATTGAGTTTCCATGTGTTGCTAATTATAGAGTCAATGAAGCTAACATTAAAATTCCTTCTTGATCATCGAGATGCTTCATAGCTTCAAAGATGTTAAATGTCACCATATTACCATCAAGCTCTAAAGTTAATGTCCCTTTATCAACATCTATTTTCGTCCTTGCCATTTTCATGAAAGGCCTCCCAAAATTAGAACTGATTTTGCTGCACAAGAATCATCCATGTTAATAATATAAAAATCAGCTGGGAATATTAATTCATTAACCTTAGCCAAAACATCTTCAATCATGCCTTCAGGATATGTATTGGACCTATCTGCTAATTGAATAATACCTCTTGTTTCTTTTAGAGGTCCTAATTTCAACTCTTAATAAACAGATAAAAGCATTTATTGATGCTCCTAGATCTACCATGGCCTTCTATATCACTTTGTTACCAATGATACATGGAATTGTAAAACACACCAAGATCTTTACATTTTTGTGGCAATTTCCTTTTAATAATGGCTGAGACATTCTCGCCCACTAAGATTTTCTCATTACCCCTAAATTTGATCTTTTTTGTGTAGAGTTCTTTTAGAAATTTAGCATACCTAGATACTTGTTTAATGGCATCAAGAAGAGGGAGATTGATTTCTACATTTTGAAAAATTTTCAACATCTCCTTTGTTTCTTCTTCTTTCTTTGTCCGTGTCAGTCTACTAGGAAAAGGAAGAGCTGTTAATACCCTAGGAGTGGAATTTTCTTTCTCAMTGATTACTTTCGAAGTTGAGGCTTTTTCGGAGTTTATCTCAATTTTTTTCTTGAGCCTCTTCAATTCGATCTTCCTTTAACTCTTTGCCGCTTCTAAGAATCATGGCACTCACATTTTCCCGTGGATTTACTTCCACTTGTGAGGGCAGTTTACCTTGGCTTGTCTTCAATTCACTCACAATAGCCACCAATTGTGTCATTCGTGTGCCCAAATTGTGAATGCTAATCTCAGTTTTCTGCTGTAAACTTTGATTTTCTTTTTGAATCCTTTGATTTTTCTTACTGCAAAAATTTGGTAGTGTTAGCAATGTCTTTAACAAGATCTTCTAAATATGTARTGAATTGGTGGTTGCTTGAGATGATCTCACTTGTGATTGTTGTTGAAAATTGCATGCTTTGTTTGCATAGTTGAAATCTGGATAGTCTCTCCATCTTGGGTTGTAGGTGATAGAGAATGGGTCACATCGCCTTTGTTGTTGCCCATAGATACCTCCAATTGCACTTACCTATTCAGTAGGTATATCTTGAATAGTTGGACACATATCGGTAGTATGTCCCAAATTGGAACATATTCCGCAGGATTTAACTTGTTGTATTTGTCCCATCTCTAAAATCATTTTCTCAACCAAGGATGTTAGTGTATCAATTTTATGATCAAAATTTGAGCTATTTACCACATTTACCTTCCTTGGCACATCTTGCCTTGTACAGAGTTGCTGAGCATTTGCAGCCATGTTCGAGATAAAAAGCTTAGCATCCTCAGGTGTCTTGTTTACCAAAGCACCTCCACTGGTTGCATCAATCATATTCCTGTCCATACACACTAGAACCTTATAAAAATATTGAACCAATAATTGTTCAGGAATCTGCTGATGAGGACAACTTGCACAACATTGTTTAAAATGCTCCCAATATTCATACAAAGTCTCCCCATTAATTTGCCTGATTCCACAAATTTCATTTCTTATATTTGCCACCCTAGAAACTGGGAAATATTTCTCTAAAAATTGTTTTCATAATTCTTCCCAACTAATTATTGAACCTGATGGTAAGTAGTATAACCAATCCCTAGTTTTATCAACCAAGGAGAAGGGAAAGGATAAAAGCTTAATCTGATCCTTCGTCATCCCTTGAGGGTGCATAGTTGAACAAACAACATGAAATTCCTACAGATGTTTTTGGGGATCTTCTTCTGAAAAACCATGAAATTTTGGAAGCAATTAGTCCAGATTTTATCTCAAAGTTAGCTGTTAAATCAAATAGATCAACAGAGGCTGCTGAATAACATTAGGATTAGCTAACTACCTTAAGGTTCTTGTTTCTTGAGCCATGTTGACTTCTTCTTGCTCGCATATTGGCTCCTCAAACTCAGTTTCAAATTCAGACAAACCTAGCTCAATTGGAGTTGCAGATGATTTGGCTGATGCTCACACTCCTTTCCTTAGTTTCTTTGCTGTCTTCTCAATTTCTGGGTCGTAGACAAGTTACCTATARGAGAAGATCTAAGCATATACCAAGGGATAAAATAAAATTAATGAAAGAAAAAGAATGATTGCTTAAAACCATTCCTCGGCAATGGCGCTAAAATTTGGTGTGTCCTTAATTCACCAAAATAAAATATGTAAGCTCACAATATGATGGCAAGCAAAGTCGTCTCCTATAGGAACGYCGAATCAATTTCTTCCTTTTCAAGTTTTATCATGGGATGATAGATCACGAATTAAATTTAAAAGATGAAAGAATTAATTAAAGACAACTCTTTAAACAATAAACTTTTGATAAAAAGAAGTTCTAGTTAAGGATATTAAATCCACACTAGTTCAAGCATTTGATTATTGATTCAATAATTTACTCAAGTTTTACAAATAAATTGGTTATAGTTGTCAAAGAAAAGTTTTAAACAATCAATCCCTCCTTAAATATTGACAATTAAAAGGAAAAGCCTTATTAATTATCTCCTAATCGATAGACAACCTTAGAGATAGCAAATGAGATTTAATGTATCGATAGTATTAAGAATCAGAGAGACCAAATTCTAATCTATAAACTCTGATTGCATGTTTATTAAATTAGCCTGTTATTCCCCCTTGGCAAATCTCACTCTTATAGCAGGATAAATATTACCAATTTGCCATTCTATTAAACCACAACAAACAATTATGGATTCGTCTGATTTAACTTGGCTACAAGCTATTAGACTAAACAAAATATTTGTGCATAATATTCAATCAAGTCAACAACTATTAACAATAATTACAAAGAATAACAAATACCTGTTAATAATTGAGTTTATGAATACATTTAGATCTCACAAATGAACTAAACTAGTGCTTCGTTAATCCTTAACTAGAATAGAAGAACTTAGAAAGAAAACATTAAATGAAAAATAATAATATCTATGGAGAATAATCTATTTATATGCTTCCTATGCCCCCTTTATATAGGAAGCAATAAGAATAGGAAATAACAAGAATAGGAAACTAGAATCCCTAAATTGTCTTAACTACCTAATTCAAATAATCAAAATCAAATCAAATCAAATTACTGATTGATTCCAAAGGATATACATCCKACAAAATCCTCCTTAGACAATAGGAGTTTCTAAAAGAATAGTCTACGAATCTTAAAAAGAATCCTCCAAATTCATCCACTCACGTATCCACGTGGTAGATTTTGTGCATTTCTGGAATCACTCCAATAATGCCTCTTTTTCTTCTATTACCTCCACAGAATTCTCAATGAATAAAATATRGATAAAACACACAATTAGTGCAATAATTTTATTTCAAAGTCCATCAAATATCTATATATATTGCACTAATTTGGACTCTATCACTGTAAAATCCAAATTAGAAGTATGATCGGATCCAACTCTCAATTTGAGAATATTTTAGAGATTCCAACATTTTTGTTAGATTTATAAGATCATACTTGGTTYCACATTTTCTTGTTTTTGTATAATATTTAGTAGACAAGAAATTTGTGGAAGCAAAACTCATTTAGTATTATTTCACTAGCATATTTCCATAACTTCATACTAGGATTTCCATAGATCGTGGTTAGATTCTCGCAAAACGTTCTAAGATCCATATTTAATGAATGAAAGAATATGAACAACTTCTATTAAACGAACTACGACTATAGTATTTTATTCCTTCCATTTTGATATTCTTTTGGGAACATATCAAGTACATTATTTCAATTTCTTAACCACTATGAGTAACTCTTTTCTCATCACATTCCACTCTAGCAGAAGATTTCTTAATCAAGATATAATATACAAGGATATCTTTKTTCTTAAAAAAGTAATGGTTTACTTAGTGCATGATCGCATGCTTTCATATACTTTATACTAGTATTATAAATTATTTTATATTCTCATATACTCGCAATAATCAATAGTAGTAAGTCATGGCTAAGGGAATATGAGCGCATATATCATCTCAACTCAAAGCAATAAAACTTCAAAATGCAATGACAAGTAATTTCATGTTTACTTATTCATTTCGTTTAAGTTTTTTTCAAGTTTATTTATTCCTACAAATACTCAGTTATTTATAGTGGTATGAGATTCATCATATTCCATTTCATTAATATTTCTATACTTAATTATATAAAATATTAATAAAATTATTCTTTACGAATTATTATTTACTTCAATAATAATAACCTATGACTACGATTATGACTCTACAAAGACAATGGTCCCTTATATAGATGGGAGATACTCAACTTTATTACACATATCACATGTTTGTGGTCAAAAGTATAATAAAACAAAACGCTATCATCCAACTTTTAACTATTACAAAGTATTATTGAATAACTTTTTAATTAAGTCTTAGAAAATGTAAGATTCCCMTATTTTTTAGCACGTGTTTTAATGAAGCATCTTGAGTATTTTTGGTGAGAACCCAACTAGAGGATAATAATTCTTATCATCAACGAGAAATGGCAAAGTGTCCTCCACATAGTTGGTAAAGATCATCTTCTTTTTCACTTGGTTGATCATCTTAAAATTTATAAAAGGATGTAAGAGTTATTTAAGATAGTAAAACATTCTAAATTATATACTATTTAAATAGTTCTAATCTTTAATAAGTTCAATTTTATAAGTATTAAATTTTGTTATTGAACCAGGGTTTAAAAAATATTAGCATTCGCCTTTGATGTCGTCCAACAATTCCAATAAATAAGAGCTTTGGAAGCCAAAACCAGTATTCTCCTTGAAACGATAACATTGAAGTACAAGTCCTCGAAGGGAAAAGTAAAGTGAAGTTTCCTATTTGCCATTGGCAAGTGGCCTTGCTGCAAATAGAAATTCAAAATATTMAAGTCGAAACATGGCAAGAATAGCCCATTTATTTGTAAAACTCCATCACCCACAAATCGTAGGAAACACATTCTTTTCTTATCCCTTTGAATCCAGCTTCAGTAGCCAAGGCCAGAAATTCTTGTTCGGTTCGTTCTTTTCCGCCCGGATGAAATGCAGCCAGTAGGTACATATCAACTTGCGTTATGTGTTTGATTGACGAGCTAATATCAGGAAGAATAGGAAGAATAGCATCAACAGCGATCACCTTACCATCTTCTGGTAAAGCCATGTAGCAGTTTTTTAGCAGCTTCAAGCAATGATCATCATCCCAATCGTGAAGTATCCACTGTCGCAATGAAATACCTCATAAGTAGTAGACACKGAAACAAAAGAAATAACAATGGTTAAAATAAATTTTACCTTCATAAAAATGGCATCTCCARGTGGAACACTTTCAAACATATCTCCCCCAATGTGTTCGACTCCTACGTTCAGTGGAGAATRATTAATTTCGTACACCGAATTTTAGACTGTATTCTGTTTGTATTTTKATTTTAAGTTTTATTTTAAAAATTATTTCCATTTTTTGTTTTGAGTTGTTTGTAAARTTGATAAAAAAGTGTCCGGTTGTCATTTTTTTTWAAATTATTTTTGAAAATAAAAATTTAAAAAACACGTTTTCGAATTTGATAGAAATTTTGGGACTATTTTTAAAGGATATACTTATAAATTAAATCTTAAGTATACGAGTCAAAATTAATATATTGTGAAATTAAAATTAAAACTAAAAATTAAGTGCCATCAAATTAATCAGAATTTTTTAGTTAATTACTAAAGAAAAATAATTAGAGGAAATATTTTTCACATTTTGATTGTAGGAGAGTATTTTGTTTGAAAATGATCAAAACAACATGTTGATTGCTTTTAGCTTTCAATACAATTTCTTTTCCTCTTTTCAAGAATGCTTTTTCAGAAATACGAAAATGAAAAAAATTTTAATGTTTTAAAAAATTGAAAACAGGAAACAACTTGAAAACAAAGAAAAAAAAAAAAATAAGGCCCTTCTATTCGACAACACAATTCAATCCTTAGGAGTGATACATCATATGAAGATTATCAAAAAGGAATATGAATGAACTCGAACATACCGGGATAAGTTGGTGGATGCTCTATGACATGTGGCAAGTCATAGTTAATGCCCTTAAGAGTAGGGTATTTTGATGTTATCATGCCCAGAGTCATGCCAAGACCACCACCAACATCAACCAACGTTTGGAGATGCTCAAACCCCTTGTAGTTTTCAAGAATCTTTTGCATTACCATCTTCGTATGGTGCATCATTGCTACGTTGAATGTCTCGTTGAACTTGTGGTCTAGTCCTGTATATTTGAATATGTGCATGCCATGTACTCGGTTGAACGCGGTGCCCCCTTCGAGTACTGCAGCTCCTGATTCGTACCTGCATCAGAAAACGTATTCATTGAAGTAAAGATGACTAACTAAAGGAGATAATGAAAAACAGATCGGAATACTAATAAAATTGTTCACCACATATCGTTCATGACTTGAAGTAAGTCCAAAAGAGGACCAAGGGATGCTCCAATTTCATTCTTAACAAAGTACTTGGACACAGGTCCCAGTCCATAAACCCTCTGACAAGAGCCAGTGCTAGGCTCAACGACGGAAGAAGTGAACACTGAATAGCTAGACAGCATCCGAAGCATTCGGTCCAGCATTACCGGTGCTTCTGGATTTTCAGTAGGCATTTGGGATACTATTTGGGAGGGGGATAGTTGAGCACCAGGGCCTGCTTCGGCAATGATCTCGAACACGTTGAGCTTGATTACAGCATTCAGCACCGCAGGCAAAGCTCCAGAAAACACCAGCTGCAGAGCATATGAACAGTGATCGTCTTCTTCGTTGATGGATGTTTTGGAATTGATTCCAGAGGAACCCATTGAAGCAAATTATTTCTTTTTGGATTGCTTTCTTACTATTACTGCTAGTTAACTGAGTTAAGGTCCTTATTTATAGCCTCATGCCTTGCAACTTGCATTGATCTCTGATCTTTTATGCATTGAATTGAAGTTGTCTGAAATTAAAGGAGGGACATATGGTGGGTCGGCATTACCGACAAAAGTTCATTAATATTACTTTCATGTATTCCAGATGACGACTTCAATTCGTGTTAAAGCACATCTCATCTCCAAGGTAAGACGTTTGGTAAGGATTGCGTAATTCACATCAATCGTCTCCTGTCATCTTCCTTACTTCCCATTCATAAATCTAATTGCGGTCATCAGTTCASTGAATACTTAACTCCTCAAATCTACCTAGATGGAATACTTAACTTAAGGATTGGACATTAATATGGTTGTTGATTCCTTGATGAAAGAAACAAGGAAGATCGTCGGGGACAAGAATAAGTTTGTCACGTCGAAATCTCATGACAATCATCCATCCAACGCAAGATATTTGCTAAAGATTCCTTAAMACATCTAGTGTCCTGTCATTTTTGTTTATTGCTGATCCTTCATCTCATTCCTCTAGTCATATCATTTTTGACTGAAGGATAGAGTCTAAATTAGTACAATAATTATAGAGTATTTGATGAATTTTGGAATAGATTTATTACACTAATTATGTATTTTTTTATATTTCATCTATTTGGGACTCCGGGAGAAATTGAGGCATTATTGAAACGTTACGATATAAAATCTCAACAGTGCACAAAATCTACAAAATTTACTGCGTGAGCATGTGTATGGACGAATTTGGGGAGTTATTTTTAAGTTTAAAAGACAATCTTTTYGAGGACTCCTACTGTCTGAGGAGAATTTATAGGGATACATATTCCTTGATATTTAAACATTAGCTTTTTTTATTAGATTAGATTTAAGATGTTTGAATTAGTTTTTTAAGATAACGAAGGGACTCTTGTTGTTTCCTATCATCTATATAAAAGGAAAACAAGAGAGGTAGGCAACATGAGTCAATTACTCATCATTCATCCTATTATCTATTATCCAGCTCCACAATTCTTCTATTCTAGGTAAGAGATTAATGAAACATTAAATCATTATCCAATTGTGACATCTAAATGTGTTTATATCCTCAATTTATAATAAGTATTTGTTATTCTTTGTAATTATTACTTAACTGCTATTTGATTTGATTGAATATTGTGCACAGATATTTTCTTAAGTTTAATAACTTATAGCCAAGTTAAACCAGATAAACRCATAATTGTTTATTGTGGTTTAATAGACTGCCAGATTGACATAATTTCACRTGCTATCAAGAGTGTAATATGTTAAAAGGGAATAACYGACTAGTTTTGACAAACCTATTGTCTGAATTTATTAATTAGAATTGACTTTCTCTAATCRGTAATGTTGTTCGTATAGAAATCTCATGTGCTATCTCGGGGATGTCTATCYATTAGTGAATAATTAATAAGGTTTTTCCTTTTAATTACCAACACTTGAGYAGGATTGGTTATTTAAAGCTAGCATTTATACTTATAACCAACTTATAACAACTATAACCAATTTATTTATGAATAATGAGTAATTTATTGAATACTAGAAATGCTTRGAACTAGTGTGGATTTAATGACTTTAACCATAATCTTGTTTTATTGGAAATTTTAGTTTTAAAAATTATTATTCTATCTTTAATTATTTTCTTGCTTAATTTTAATTGTTAATTTATTAATTTTTATTAACTCAAATTGTTTTTATCTTGAAGAAAATTGATTTATCATTTCTTGTGGGAAATGAATYTGCTTAGCATTACATTGTATTGAACTTGAGTATATTTATTTCATATTTTGATGGATTAACGACGCACAACACATAATTGCATATAACGAACCGGACAAAGCATTGTTATTGATTGAAAAGTACTAGCTACTTCTTGGCCGACAACAAAGTAAGAGAATTAAAAAGTTCTTAATAATTATTGGGCATTCATATGTAACTATTAATAAAATGATTGGTTGGCTATTTAGACGCTTGTGAACATTTGTAGCCTAGGAAATGACCATTTCACTGCGGAAGGGGGGAAGGAAGAAGGAGGTCAGTTGGACTTTAGGGTCTTTGAGTCTAACATTTTATATCATAAGATATGCTTATTCTTTTATCTTTTGATATCTAAAGCATTATTAGATCTATCATATCTAAGGCATCACTCTGGTCTCTTTTCTCAAGATGTTTAAGTTAAACATCTATTCATATTGCAAAATTTTTCATACTCCAACTTTGTATGTTTCTCTTGATTATGATAAAATACGATATAACTATTAGCCATTTTAATCTCGAATGAATTCATGCAAAGAATCTAAGTCCTGGGAAAATGGCAACAGAACTCTAAAAATTCATATAGATGGATGGAGGATGAAAGAGTTCTGATATGCACRTGGACCCAATTCGTACATTGTTTACATTCCGAACTGTCCAAATCGATGTCGATAATATAAATTGACGACGGTTCAAAAGAAAAAACTTCAATTCTCATCGAATCATAGAGTTTTAGAATAGGTGAACTCGAGTGATTTACCTTTTCTCCATTGATTTTTCTTTTAAATCATTTTATGTGAGTATCTAAGGTTAATTTAGCTTTCTTATTTAGTTAATTCTCATCTTAATCAATTGTTTGTCTAAATAAAATTTAGAACTATAAGCAGATAGTAATCAAAAATTAATTCTATAAGATCGATATCTTTTTATATTACCTTATATAACCTAATAAATTTACTAGGATTACCATATCATTTTTGTGAAATTATTTTGTTGTGGCTTATAAAGTCAAGTTTAAGGCAAAGGTTAACTTTCGATGAGACTTAAGAGCTAATATTTACAAAACATGCCATAGTAATCTCAATACATGCCCATGATATAGATCATTTTGCTACAATTTCTCTTTTATTGATATTGGAGATGAAATCAGCTTGCAATCTTCCATCTTAAATATCTTCAATACATCCTCAAGATATTTTTCATGAGAAATAAATATTTTCCCTTCACTTTGACAAACTTGAAGTTCCAAGAAATATCTCATGAGGCCAAGATTAGTCATTTTTTATTTCTTCACATGGGATTATTTTAATTGTCTGTAGCCTGGGAAATTGATCATTTCACTGAAGAAGGGGGAAGAGGGAATTTTGGTTAATAGTGGTGGTGATGTGATATCCTTGTAAGTTTATGGTAATGTTATTTTTTGTCAACTTGAGTAATATTAATCCGTATACACTTTTAAGTGATTAACAATGCCGTACGAATTTGATGAGGCTCCACCTGTGAAAAAATAGCATTCTGACTATGCTGAGCGAGAGGATGAGAATGTCAATGTACGATTGATCAAAGCTGAGGGTAAGGATGACATGGATGTGAAAGCTGAGGAGAAGGCTGATAAGGAGGACTCCAGTTAGGGGAGTGATGTTATGTCTTTTATGATGTGTTTGGCTACCTTTGTGTTGTTGTTGTGTCACTTCGAAAGTAATAATGGATGAAGGGTGTCTATTTTTACTTTTTGAAGTGTTACATTTTTTGTTTTTGTGTTAAGTTCCAGAGGGTGTGCTTTACGGTTCTTTTTGGAATATTGCTCAGACTGTTTCAAACAATTTTAATTATATAACCCCTCTATTGCTGCTGGAATATATGGAGGTTGCTCTTTCCCTTGGTCAGAGGCCTTTTTTTTTTTTTTTTGCTTAATCAATAATGTTTTTTCCCTTTTCCTATATCTACCCTTTTTTTGTTGCAAAATTTATCTTGCTTATGTGATATTATTTTATCTTTTCATGGATCTAATGTAGCATTTACCCCACCACACTATCACTTTATCCATTGAGTGTGTTTCCTTTATGATTCCTTTATTGATCATATTTACAACTGTCATTCATGCTTCTTTATTTAAGACAAAATGTGGGGAAATTTATTTTGGACTTCTTCTTTTAGTTTTGTTAATGGGAAAATTATTTGGAATTTTAATTTCAGCTAATTTTGGGGGAATATAGTAGTTATATAATGTTGCGGCACTATAGCATGTTCCTGTTGCTATTTATTAGTTGACTTTCAATTATGAATAAACTACTCTAATACCTCTGAATGCTGAGTAATCGGGGGTCTTCATGTAGCAATGTTGGCCATAAGAGGTAAAAGTATGCATAAGAACTCTTAAAATTATGACTCAAACTGAGTAAACGGGGGCTTTCATGTAGCAATGTCGATTCTCATGTAAAAAGGTTTTTTGGACATCTTTGAGTAAAGCTTRGTGCAGTTGCAATTTGGCCATTTTAAATTGCAATAAATATTAGCTTAGGAAAAACAAAGAATAATGTTGAAGGCCGATCATTGTTATATACCCCCATTATTTCCTGCTTCATGTTTTATCCCATTAGCATTACTAATTGTTGGAATGTCAAAATTTGTTCTTGCTACAAACTTGTGCATGATTATTTGAATCACATCAGGCTTTTATATTGATTTGTCATAATTTGTTTTGGTAATGTGTAACAATGAGGTTTAAATATAGTGCATTTGCTCAGCATGATTAATTTGCCTTGGATATTTGTTAAGCTTGTATTTAGTATAGGAGATCTTTAAATTTTTTGCCATTGATTGATTATGGTTTTAAAGATTTTGTGTGCTTTTTATTATGTGTTATTGCTACGAGGCTAGTAGTACTTAAGCATGGGGAGTTGATGTGGGTGAAAACTCACAGTTTTTTAAAGCTATTGTCTCATGCATTTCATCTCCTTTTCCTTATTACATTGGTTAATCCTACKATCTTTTATCTTATGATTGCTAAAATTCATTTTGGTATGCATTTTGATGAGATTATGATAAACTACTAGGTTCAGAGGCATTTATTAATTAAAATATGATTAACCTTGCAGGAAAATAATAAGGTGATACACACTAATTGCTGCACAGGAGTCAGCGAAGTCAATCAACTCACTCAAAATCAGTGTTTTGTCGATGTTGTAACATAGTTCAACATTTCTTATGCTCAGTGGTGCATGTAAAAACATAATATCTGCAGAAAGAAAGGAGCCTAAGCGGATCTCTTATTGCAAGCTATATTCTGTTAGTTGAGGAAAAAGGCATAAAACTGAGCACGTAGCATAAGGATATTTTGGACCAAGGAAAAATGTGACGTGTAAAAAAAAAAAAAAAAAAGGTGCTTTTTGCACCTGTATAATGTAATTTTTGGAAGGGGATTAGGGTAGCATAGTTTCTTTTTTTTCTAGGATTGTGCAGCTGGGCAAAAACATATTGGTTAGGATAGTAAAATCGAAGAAGGAGATCCATTTTGGAGGATTTGGATGAAGCTGGAAGAAGTGCAGTTCTTCAACAAGAAGCCCATTACCGTAGGATAACTTCTTATTCTCTTTTAGTTTACTGAACTTAATATTACAGACTATTTTTGTAATAATTTTTGTGTTCACAATTATGAGCTAGACACTTTTTAGTTGAGATTGTTGATGAACTTGAGAATTTGATGTGTTAAGAGTTGTGTTTGCAAAGTAAATTTGATTCATGCTCCATTTAATGCTACGTTTTACTTTCATTTATTGTTGAATGATCACATGTAATAAATGCTTTAACTGCTCCTAGGTTGGTAAACAATAGAGTAGTGGATCTGTRGCATGAATGTAAGTGTTGGGTTTACAATTTATCACTTACTTGATTGAAACAAAGGTTACAATCTTTCCAGTAGTCATACTTGTAATCGGGCTAGTATCCCTATTAATAATTATTGTTATCGTAGATACATGGAAAGAAAAAACGAAAAGAAAAGGGCCCAAGGAAGGCATACGTGGACTGTAAGTATCAAGGGTTAAAAAGAAAAAAAGGAGAAAGAGGAAAAGACCCAAGGGAGTCACGTTGAACGCTAATGGTTCATTCACTAGATTGATCAATGTAAAGCAAGATCCAACAAATTGATGATCCATAATACTTGCTCAAAACGAAAATCGAAGATTGATTTGGAACTTGTCCAGTCAAGACACATTTTCAGACGTGCCCCGTGATCAAGTTCTGGGGGACAATTTATAAATATGAAAATTTTATCAAATTAAATTTTAAAACAAGTAAATATCAAATTAAAATACTTCCCACCAACCTTGGCAAATTCAAATGTCTCAACCAATGAGGTGCTGATGCTTATTAAGGATGATGAGATTCAATCAATGAAAATCAATGAATGAACCTAATGAATCAAACTATGTCACATCACTCTTAGATGGGTCCTCTTTCAATCAAATCCTCTTGTCATGTGTATAAATAGAGCAAGGCATAAGAGGAAGAGGTCAGAAAATCATATACTAGAAAGAGTTTAGAAGGAAGGTTTGCTTCTTTATCTCGAAGTTTCTAAAGCTTCCAATTCGGCCAAATCGCTAATAAATTCGAGATCAAGCTGCTAAAACCTCAAGCTATCAAATCTAAAATAGACGAATGAACGGATCCAACTCTCAATTTAAGAAAGTTTCAGAGATTATCACATTTTTAKCAAAATTATAAGATTTTACTTTGTTGCATATTTATTTGTTTTTGTGTAATATTTTGCAGACCAGAAATTTGTGTAAAAAAAACTCACTTAGTATTATTTCACTAGTATGTTCTCATAACTCCATACTAGGATTTCCATAGATTGTAATTAGTTTATAGCGAACGTTCTACGATCTCTATTTAATAAATGAAAAAATTGGTCGACTTCTATCAAATGAACTAAGACTATAGCATTTTATTCTTCCATTTTAACATCCTTTTGGGAACACATCAAGTACATTATTTCGATTCCTTAACTATTATGAGTAACTCCTTTTCTCATCACATTCCACTTTGATCGAAGGTTTCTTAGTCAAGAAATAATGTACAAAAATATATTTCTTCTTAACGAAGTAGTGGATTCTTTACTYCATGATAGCATGTTCTCATATACTTTATACTAGTACTACAAATTATCTATACTTCTATACACTCGCAATAGTCAATAGTGGRAAGTCATGACTAAGGGAATATGAGAGCATATATCAGTTCAACTCAAAGGAATTAAACTTCATAATCTAATGACAAGTAATTTCCTGTTTACTTGTTCATTTCATTTAAATCATGTTTAAGTTCATTTATCTCTACAAATAACTCTCTTATTTACAGTGATATGAAATTCACCATTTTTTATTTTATTAATATTTCTATACTTGATCATATAAAATATAAATAAAACTAACCTTTACGAATTATTATTTACTTTATAACTTATGACAACAATTATGGCTCTAGAAAGATAGTGGTCCCTTATATAGTTGGAAGGCACTCAACTTTATTACACACGTATCACATGTTTATAGTCAAAAGTACTATAAAACAAAACATTATCATCTAACTCTTAACTATTATTAAATAACTTTTTGATTACGTCGTAGAACATGTCAGATTCCTTTATTTTTTAGCACGTGTTTTGATGAAGGATCTTGAGTATTATTGGTGACAACCAAACTAGGAGATAAGACTTCTTATCTTCAAGGAGATTTGGCAAAGTGTCCTCCCCATAGTTGGTAAAGATCATCTTCTGGTTCATTTGGTTGATCATCTTGTGAAGAAACTTCTGATAAAGCTTGTTAATCCAGCAATTGAACGTTGAGTTTTGCTTTTGATCATTATTTATTCTGACTAGTGAAGATGGAAATGGATTTGGATTTGGATTTGGATTTGGACCATTGCTCCTTGCCTTACCCCATGGATATGCTAACTTAATATTTTGCAATATTCTTTAAAATGTGAACTTAATATCCATGGAAATATGTATAATAAACATTGTATTTCTTTTTTGCTATGTTCTAATAATTCTGCATTCATTTTGATTGGTCTATCTTTAGTAGGAATTTTCGATTCTTTAAGACCTACAAYATAATGAGGAGAAACAGAATTTCTCTTCTTCTTGTAATAGTTTTTGAAAATCAACTATTATTATTATTTTTTTTTTGTACGATTAAGTAAAAAGATTCATATCTAGTTTGGCCAATTTATTAAGTTAATGTCTTAAGTTTCAATTTGATCTTTCCCCCCACTAATCGATRGCATAAGATGTTTAACATAAATTTTTGTGCCAACTAATGGCTACCTTTTGGCGATAACGATGTAAGAGACCAAATAGTTCTCAATAATTATTTTGATGAATTAACGATGTGTCACTCAGAATTAAATATCAACGAATCGGACAAAGCATGATTGTTGGTTGTAAAATACTAGCTACCTCTTGGCCGACAACAAAATAAAGATTAAATAGTTCTCAATAATTATTTTGATGAATTAACGATGCACCACTCAGAACTAAATATCAACGAATCGGACAAAGCATGATTGTTGGTTGGAAAATACTAGCTACCTCTTGGCCGACAACGAAATAAAGATTAAATAGTTCTCAATAATTATTGGGCCTACATATGTATCTCTTAATAAAATGATTGGTTGGCTATTTGGATGCTTGTGAATATTTGTTGTCGTACTATGAGATCAATTTAATTGGTTATAGCCAGGGAGATGATCATTTCACTGGGGAAGGGGAAACATTTTGAAGTAGGAACTTAATTCTTGTTCAGAATCCTCAATATATATTTGGACATTAATACGGTTGTTGATTCCTAGATGAAAGAAACAAGAAAGATAGATGGGGAAAGCAATAAGTTTGTCAAGTTGAAATCTCACAATCATCGATCCAACGTCAAATGTTTATTAAGATTCCCTAATACATCTATTGCTCTGGTCATTTTTTTTTATTATTGGTTCCTCGATCCGGTTCTTAAATATGATCTAATTCTACCATTTGTGACCCTGGATATCAATAAGGTTGTATTCTCAAGCAGGATTCATAAATTTAGATAATAACTCCAAGGTTATACAACGAAACGGACAAAACCATGGTTGTTGGTTCTTTCATTTGAACAGTAACAAGGCCGACATCGAAGTAAGGGATTAATAGTCGTATCCACTTGAAGTGTGTATGTATATCTTTGATGATATTATGAAATAAAAAGAGTATAAATGTATGCACCTGGAGATGCACTTAGAGTATTTTTTGTGGCTTGTCCATGATTTTTTGGCCTACTTATGTATCCACTAATAAACTTGATTGGTTGGCTATTTAGATGCTATTCTGATGCTTGTGAATATTTGGCGTACTGCTATGAGATAATTTAATTGGTGGTGGCATGGGAAATGATCATTTTTCTGGGTGATGGTTCGGTATCCCTCCGGTATTCTAGAATTTGGATTTTGTTCTGTAATATCGGCCTAAACTCAATAATAAATCGTTGAATGAGATTTTGTATTAGTTCACTTATACATTACACTATGGTATACCTAATAATACTAAGAAAAGTGGGTATCAGCTGTGACTCGGAGCACTTGATGATGTGCTGGCATCAAGTCGCCCGAAACCCCTTTCTTGCATGGCATTTGTTGCTCCAATGCCTGTTGGATCATATTCACTGAAACTATTTRAGGCAAATCTCCCGGCTTATTGACATTGTTTTGAGTCCGAGGAAGACTATTCTCATCTCTGCTCATAATTTGCCAACCAGAGCATAGTTGCACGCACAATTCCCATCTCCCATTGGGCGTATCAGGTGTTCGAGAATGCTAGTAGCAATCTAGTATGTTGGGATAGTGGAATGTTGGATTACTAATATTGGCTATCGACTATTTTGATTGTGGTTCGTTTTATTTCAAGAAACGAGGCATGAGTTCTAACTAGTTAGCTATCTGTGAGGTTGTCAAATTCTGAACTCCTCTCTTTTTAAAGAACGAATTCTTAAGTTAATTAATAAAACCCCTAAACAAAATGTTCATGTAGATATAAGCTTGGCAGAACAAACCTTGAATGCTGAAAATTAATGTATAGTTTAAGAAAACGGCTGAAAACTGGAATATAAGCTAGGAATTTGTTGATGAAATTGATTACAAACTTTACTAGCTTGAGCAAGCTAGAAATGAAGCCAGAASTCTAATTCAAAGCAAGAAMAAAAGAAAGCTATAAACTGGCTAGAAAACTAAGAAAAGTGAATAAAATCTATTCTAAATAAGCTTTGGGTTGATGAAAGTAAATGCATTACGCTGAAAAAACTTATGAACTAAATTTTGACTTGGTTTGTTTTTTGTGGATTGATTCGGGAAGTGCGCTTCCTCCTTATTTTCTCTTATATAAATAATCAGAAAAAATCTTGTTGCTTGTATACAAAGTTAGACAAGGCACTTATCCACTTCCTTGGTGCACTTCTCACTATTGGATCATATCTTGAAAGTATACATGATTGGTAAGTAGTGGCCTGAAATCTCGACTAGGAAGCAAACTTCCTTTTACTTATTTTGACAAATCGGCCGATTTGGCAGATTTTCTCTGAATTGATAGGCAAATGCATGGACATTCTATTAAAACTTTTGTTGATRGAGGGTCTCATGGACTACTGTCAGTGATATTTTAGCCGATACTGCTTTTGAGTCATCAATGTCTTTCGAAGTTTAACAACTTCAACGAATTTGCTCATTAGCCTTTCATGCCATTTAGTTGTTGAAATTGGCTAATTTTAGATATCAACACGAATAAAAATGTTCACCACCTATAGTTCGAGACTTTATTTTGAACCAAGTGTCGAAGAGGACCAAGGGATGCTCCAAATTCTTTCTTAACAGAGTGCATTGACACAGGTCCCAGTCTGTAGACCCTCTGACCAGAGCCAGAGCTAGAATCAACCAGGAAAAGAAGTGATCACAAGACAGCTAGGCTGCATCCGAAGCATTCGGTCCGGCATTGCCGGTGCTTCTAGATTATCAGTAGGCATTTGGGATACTATTTGGACGGGGATAGTTGAGCACCAGGGCCTGCTTTGGCAATTATCTCGGACACGTTGAGCTTGATTACAGCATTAGTAGGCAACTTGCATGGGATTTTCTATTATAATTTTGTCGATGCCACTTGCAGCTTATCGGACAAACATTGAATTCAATAATCTGACTTTCATGTATTCCAGGTGATGACTTCAATTCGTCTCATGATAAGATTTTATACTCTAGTAAGAGCACATCTCATCTCCAACGTATGATGTTTGGTAAAGATTGKGTAATCCCCATCAATCGTCTCCTTTCAWCTTCCGCACTTCCTATTCATGCATTTAATTCCTTGATGAAAGAAACAAGAAAGATCGATGGTAAAAATAATAAGTTGGCTATGTTGAAATCTCACATCATCGATCCAACGTAAGATATATGTTTGCTAAAGATTCCTTAATACATCTGTTGTCTCCTGTTTTTCGTTGTTTATTGTTGGTTCCTAATAGGGTTCCTCTTAAATATGACCTAATTCTACCATTTTTGGCACAGAATTCAATATCGACATGGTTGTATTCCCATGCAGCATTTACAAATTTAGATCATAAATCCACGTTACACAGTGAATCGGACAACAGCATGGTTGTCGATTGAAAAATACTAGCTACCACTTAGCCGATAATGAAGTAAGGGATTAAATAGTTGTAAAAGTTGATAATAATAAAGTTCTCCTGATATTATTTATTTCTTCGATAAATAATGTCAATTGCCTTTTAACTTTAATAATATTTTAGTTTTGCCCTTAAATTTTAAATCATGTGGTTCCTGCCTTGAACTTCTAAAATGTAACAAATGTTGCCCTTTCGGCCAAATCTTTGTTGAAATCTTAATAGTAGCTCATTTTTAAGGGTATTTCGATCAATTAATAAATTTATTTTATGTAATGCTTTATAAAACAATATTCTCCTTATGGTTTCTTTAGTCATTTTGTTCAAAAGAAACCCTAAAACTAATGCTAACCCTAACCTAAACATAAACCCTCTCCTACCTTTTTTCCTCGCAAGCCCTACTGCTGTAGCTATCGGTGCCCTACCCTCGACCCCCTGCTTCTCCTTCTTCGCCTCTTCCTCTCTTCCTCTCTTCCTCTCTTCCTCATCGTCTTGGTCTCCTTATTCTCTCCTCTTCCTTTTCCATTTTCTTCCTTCAACCATCATTGCCCACTGGCATCTCGATCCCATTAACAACCGACTGCAATCTCTTCTTTCTTCCTCGACCCATCAATCAACGACCCCACCTCTTTAATTTTCTCTCATATCACCTTTACCCTTAATCAACAATACCAGTTTCATTCCAAATTGAAGGGGCCAACGGTGATTTTAGATTGTATAAGGAGAAAAAGAGCAGATCGGGGGCAAGGAAAAAGGATGGAGAGAGGCGACGGCATTGTTCATATCAGATGAAGGAGAAGAGATGGAGAGAGGCGGTGGCGCTATGAGTTGAGGGGAGTAGGAAGAAAAGAAAAAAGGAAATTTCGTTCTAAAAAGTAATGATTAAAATAAATTTATTAATTGATCAAAGTATCCCAGAAAATGGACTACTGATAGGATTTTAATGAAGATTTTGAAAGGAAGGGCAATATTTATTATATTTTAGAAATTTGAGGGCAGGAACCACCTAATCTAAAATTTAGAAATAAAAACTAAAAAATTGCCAAAATTCAAGGCCAAGTGACAATGTTTACCCTTATTTCTTTGATGAAGTAGAACACTTATTCTTATTCTTAATCCTCATTATATATTTTTAATCCTCAGTTTTAGGATCTTTCAGTCTAACATTTTATATGATAGGATATGCTTAGTGTTTTATCTTTTCATTTTGAACCTAATTAGAGTACTTTATATACTAGTAACTCATTTAGAAAATGAGAAGTTTTGAAACAGGATGCATAATATATTAAAAAATTTTAAAAAGTATTATGATGATATGTTTTACTTTTTTGCTTGGCTCGGTGTTTGGATCTTCGAGCAGAAGTTTAAGGGTTTGAAGCTAATATAGAATATTTGTATAACTTGTTAGAGCCTAAGGAGGATTTAGCTAGTAATTACTTTCTTAAATATGTAAGATGTTTAATCGTGTCATTTTTGTTTATTGGTGGTTCCTTGATCTGGTTCTTCTTAAATATGATCCTCATTATATATTTGTAATTGCAAGGAAGGAAGGAGGTCAGTTGGACTTTAGGGTTTTTGAGCCTACAATTTTATATTATAAGATATGCTTATCGTTTTATCTTTTGATATCTAAAGCATTACATCTCTATTAGATCTATCATATCTAAAGCATTACTCTAGTCTCTTTTCTCAAGATGTCTAAGTTAAACATCTATTATAAAATTTTTAATACTCCAACTTTTTATGTTTCTCTTGATATTATGATACAAAAAGATATAATGATTAGCCATTTTGATCTCAAATGAATTCATGTAGAGGATCTAAGTCCGGGGAAACTGAGGAATTCCAATTACAAAGCTCAAAACTTTCAGTTGCACAGTTCCAAGAATGCAGTATCCGTTCAAAGTGAATTGAGCAAAGGCTTGTCGCACTTGTTATTCACTCTGGTGGTTGAAGGCAATAATGGCAGAACTTGATATGCCATTTGTTTTTCTTATGCACAGTTGATAGATCTTCTGTGAATAACGTTTTGGTACATGAGTTTACATCTAGATTATATGATATTTTAAAAGTTTAATTTAATAAAATTCTGAATACAATTATGACTTATTGAATAAATACTTTATTATGTATCAATCTAATTTTTTAGGTAAGGATTTTCAAGGCTCAAGGTGAAAATGGCAAGAGAACTCCAAAAATCTACATAGATGGATGGAGGACGAAAGAGTTTTAAAATACATTTGATTTCATCCAATTCTAACGTAATTTAGCCCTCGAACTATTGAAATTGAATCTAGTATATCAAACCGATGTCAGTTCAAGAGAAAAAACTTCAATTCTTGTCGAACCAGAGAGGTTCTCCATAGGTGAACTCACGTGTCTTAAACCTTTTATCCATTGATTTTCCTTCTAAATTATTTTGTYTGATTATCAGGTTTTTTATTTKYTTAATTCTCATCTCAATCAATTGATTATCTAAATAAAGTTTAGGACTATAAGTGGATGATAAACGAAAAGTAATTCTTCATGAGATCGATATTTTATTATACTACACGATATAACCTAGTAAACTTGGAAATTATTTTGCCGAGGCTTAAAAAGTCAAGTTCAAGGTAAAGGTTAACTTTGGATGAGATTTATGAGCTCATATTTACAAAATATATCCTATTTTCTCATAAATTCATGAATGAGGAATGGGAAAAAGACAGGAGAGAATTAGTTATAAATATCTAGTTTGTCCTAAAATGGGGCTAATATTGAAAAAAATAAAATTATAAAATAACTTACACTATAGAAGCAATCATCCTCCTAAAATGACCGACTTAGATTTTTGAAACAGTGGTGATATAAATTTCAGAATTAGGAGTGGGAAAAGGACAGGAGAAAATTATGGACAGTGGTGTTATTCAAGCACCTATAAGAGGAGGATGCATGGCGCTGAAAAAGAAAAACATTCAGAAGAAAATGACCTCTCTTCCCCCCGTAGCTATTCAAGGCTTTTCTCCGTAAAAATCCCATTTTTTACTACAGTTTGTTTATTTCCAACATGACCAACTTGTTACCTTCTCCATATTTCTTGTGCCTTTTATCGGCTTTCTTGCTAGTAGCTTTACTTTTGTCAAACTATATGACATTCAGGAGAGCCAACTCTGTCTCTCTTCCTCCTGGGCCAAAACCATGGCCTCTGGTGGGATGCTTTTTTCAAATGGTTAGAAACAGGCCTACATCCCAATGGATACATAAAATCATGGATGAAATGAAAACCGATATAGCTTGTATACGAATCGGAAATGTTCACGTCATTCCTGTCATTTCTTCTGAGATTAGTTGTGAGTTCTTGAAAACACAAGATTCAAATTTCTCATCAAGGCCTGTTTGCTTGTCTAGTGAAGTCACTTCCAATGGCTACATGACGGCGGCCCTCGCGCCTATTGGTGATCAATACAAGAAAATGAAGAGAATTATTGCTTCTGAGCTTCTGACAAATGCCCAGCACAAATGGTTTCGTAATAGAAGAGATGAAGAAGCTGATCACCTTGTRRGTTACATATATAATCAGTGCAAAGATTCAGTTGAAGGTAGTTTGGTGAATGTGAGGACTGCTTCAAGACATTACTGTGCAAACGTGGTCAGGAAGTTGTTCTTTAATAAGAGGTTCTTTGGACGAGGAATGGAAGATGGAGGACCYGGAGTAGAGGAAGAAGAGCATGTCGATGCACTTTTCACACTTCTGGCTCACCTATATGTATTTGGGATTTCTGACTACATGCCATGGTTAAAACTGTTCGACATCGATGGACATTGGAAAATACTAAGAGGCGCCCTCGAGAGAGTCAGAAAATACCAAGATCCCGATATTGACGAGAGGATCCAAATGTGGAAGCTAGGTTCCAAAACAGAGAAAGAAGATCTCTTAGATATTCTAATTACTCTCAAGGATGATAATGGTAAAGCACTATTGACAGGTGAAGAAATCAAAGCCCAAATAATAGTAAGAACATCTTCCTTCCTATATAAGTTCCAGTGATTCTTTATACATTTCTTAGGCCCAGTTTTGATAACTCAATTCAATATGTAAAAATTAAATTAATTAAAAGGTTATTAAATTAAAAATATTTGATAACATAGTTTGTATTATCTTACTACATTAAATGATTCTTAATTCTCTTTATAAATTTAAGTGATAATATTTTATTTAATACATTAAGACATTAAATATATAGTTAATAAATTTAATATTCAAAATTAGGCGTATAAAATAAATTTAATGATAAACTTTCATTGTTGATAAACTTTGCAACTCTTCAGAATTCAGTCTTCAATGATTTCAGACTTCAATCTTTGATTTTATAGGTRGGAGTATTAGTGTCCATTTTTAAAATTCAGTTTTCCAATTCATGAAAACGAATTTTAACCTAGCGAGAACAAAGAGAAACATGATAAAGTTAATATTGAACCTTAGCATATTCTTTGGTTTCCTTAGTGGACGTCTATGCATGGGGCTAGAGATTTTCCTAAATCTAATTAAGAGAGGTTTCTTAAATGGGAACCATTAAATTGTATAAAAACAAGACGAGCCCACTTTATTTAACATTTTCATTTAATCCTGATAATAGGAATTGATGATTGCAGCTGTGGACAATCCATCAAATGCAGTGGAATGGGCACTTGCGGAGATGTTGAATCAACCTGAAACACTAAGGAAAGCAGTGGAAGAGCTCGACAGGCTAGTAGGAAAGGACAGATTGGTTCAAGAATCAGACATCCCTCATCTAGACTACGTCAAAGCATGTGCAAGAGAATCATTAAGGCTCCACCCAGTAGCTGTCTTTAATGTTCCTCATGCATCTATCAAAGATACAGTAATTGCTGGCTACTTCATCCCAAAGGGTAGTCATGTGTTAATTAGTCGCTTAGGACTCGGCCGAAATCCAAGAATTTGGGACGAACCTATAAAGTTCAAGCCCGAGCGCCATCTCAAAGACGACGGCTCCAAAGTTGTTCTTGTGGATCATGACTTGCGCATGCTGTCCTTCAGCACTGGTAGGCGCGGTTGCCCAGGGGTCGTACTGGGTTCTACAATGACTGCAATGCTGCTTGCCCGGATTCTCCAGGGCTTCACTTGGAATATTTCAAGTGACGTATCCAAAATCGACTTGGTTGAGTCTAAAGGTAATATGTTCCTTGCAAAACCTCTTGAAGCAGTGGCTAAATTACGATTGTGTGAGAATGTGTATCCTGCAAATTAGTGTACACAATCTAATGTCGAAGTAATGAACTGAATTTGGACCAGTTTATTAAATTTAGCCAAGAGTCTCTTAGTCCCTAAATGAATAGTTTAATAAGTGCTCTGGTTTTTCAAGTTTGAATGAGTAGTTTGAGGATTTTTTTTTTTTTTGTTGTATTTAAGTTATTCAAAAATCATATTGATTTATATATTTGGTAAGGCAAAAAGATAGTGAATAAATTATTAAGATTTATAGCTCTTCAAAATCTTCTAGATTGGTGACATATTTTGGTATAGAATCTCATCCAAAAAATAAAAATTAAAATAGGTCGAACAATCTTATTTCTCTTGTGTCCTGTTTCATTGATAACCTAATGAAGAGGTTTTCAATCACAAGACATATGGAGTATTGTTYAAGAATATGTAAATTCAAAAGAGGCTGAATGCAAAATTTGTTAAAGAGCAAGAAGCTGGGAGATACAAAAGCTCTTTTTCAATTTTAGCAAGCAATTTAAATTCAAGTTTGCGAGAGCATTATCCATCAATGTCAGTCACATACAAAARAATGAAACGAGAAGTGTTAGGGCTTTCAAATGAATCTTTTCCCTTTAGATTATGAATTCCTAAAGAGAAATTCGGGCTCTGACATCACTTGAAAAACACAATAGCAAGTTCAATTGAACTTTTATCGACTTCTAAACAAAGTTTTTTCCTTTTGAGAGATGGACACCATCCTCAATTTTGTTTAAGGAAATAGTCAATCTCTCACTAGGCACACAAGAAATGTATAGTAATTGGATAATGAGCGTAGATAGATTAAGAAATAAATGTTAAGCAATTGATCAAGCAACAATTAATGTACAATATGCAAGCATTTATAGGGATCCAATCGTACATTCCCTACCTAAAGTCTCAATCATAAGATTTACGGACTGACCACTAACAAAACAATTCTCCAACCGACAAGAGAATCACCTGCCTTGGGTTTTACAAAGAACAATGAACCTCCATTCAGTACAACTTAATAAGGTTCACACTTCCATAAAGTTTTATATCATTGAAACCTTAATTTAAATCAGACAAGGATGAAGTGAGAAAATGCTACAATCACTTTTCTGGAATTTGAGATTATAAACAATGATGCCACTTGTGCTTCTTGATTTTATTTTCTCATATAAAGCAAGAAAACTTGGAATAAAGAATGAAGAATTTTTTTTTTTTTTAAGAGAAAATAAGTCTTTGCATTGCACACTCTTGATATGAGAAAAAAATGGCTTCTCAGAAGCCCCTATATAAAACTGAGACATGAGTTACAATGGTAAACAAATCGACCGTTTCACTCTCACATAATGCTTAATTCAGCAGGTCAGAATAGGTAATTTTGCATTAGAAATTGCATCCGGACCTTCACTAGACYAGTTCTAAAATCAACATTCTGAAGGCTTAGGATAGCCAAAAGTTTTGCAATGTATAATGCTTGAAACATGTTCTAACTCAAACCCCTGTAAGTTTTTAATAGCCAAAACCTGAATGTGCTGTTTCGCAACCCTTACTACTTTCGTAGTGTGTCGTCAAACAATCAAACATAAATTAAGACCTACTCCCAATAAATAATTTAGCATCATACAAAGTATAGTCGTCTCCTTAGGATATGGATAAGTTAATTTCTTCCAAGAAAAACACAATAGAAGGTTTTAAAATTGTCTTAAAACTATCAATATATAAAAAGCAAGAAAACAAACAAGAGTATTCAAGAATGACAATAAAAAGAACATTATAAGATGCAATGAGAAGGTTTGGTTTAAAGAAATGAAATTCACTTTGATTCAATGTAATTGATCCTTGATGCAATAAGAACTTAATGGACTATAAATAAACTGGTTATAKGTGTTGATACGSTCCTAATAATCAATCGCTCCTTACTGTTTTGATAACTAAGATACCTCTCATTAACTACTRTCCAACCCCAAAGACAACCCTCATACAATTCTAGAATTTTGGTGTTTCGGTAGCATTAAAGACTAAATAGACACAAATCATAATCAACAAACTTAGAAACRTCATTTGTTTTGCATTATTTAATTTATCCCCATGACAAGATTTACACGGTGARAAGGTCAATATTTGAGTAATGTTTGATATAACTTCAGTTGAATTTTGAATGTTTATGGTGCTAATATGGGGATTTTGTTCCTATTTTAAACTCTTCGGAGGGAGTTTAAAAAAATATGAAAATTTTGGTGGATATTGAGTGATAAAGAATCAAAAGCGCTCTTAAGATAGCGTATGGGCATATGAAACACTAAGAGGAAGATATCTTATAGAGACTGGACATTATCCCAAACTTCCATATGGCATATAGGTTGTGCGATTTATGACAATTGGACCATATCTTGGCAAATATTTGGATGGTCTCTTTTACATCTTGGGAGGATTTTAGAGATGTGTATCCCTTGTAACAAATATTTTGATATTTGAACATTAGTTTCTTTGTTAGATTAGATTTCAAATATTTGAATTAGTTAGTTAAGATAAACTAAGGGATTCTTATTGTTTCAAGTATTTATAGCAAGTATTTGTTGTTCTTTATAATTATAACTTAATAGTTATTTGACTCAATTGAATATTATGAGCYCATACTGTATTAAGTGTACTAACTTATAGCCAAGTTAAACGAGACAAATCCGGAATTATTTACTGTAATTTAATAGAATGAAAAATGATATGATTTCACATGCTATCAGAGTGTAAATATTGTCAAAAGAAAATAATAGTCTAGTAGAATAAATCTATTATCTTGAGTTTATTAATTAGAATTTGATTTTAATTATCAACATTTAAGGATGGATTGGTTGTTTGAAGCTATCTTTGACAACTGTGACTAATTTATTTGTGAATGTTTAGTAAATTACTGAATCAATTAACAATACTTGAACTGCTGTGGAATTAATTACTTTAAATAGAATCTTGCACAACTTGGAAGTTTATTTCAAAAATTGTTGTTCTATATTTAATTGTTGAATTTTAATTCTTAGTTTATTATATTTTGCTCAAGTTACTTTCTTTCGAAAGAAATTGATTCATCGTTCCCGATAGAAAAAGTGAGGAGTTTAACAAAATATTGGTATCTACTTAATGACTAAACTAAATACCTAAACTTTGTGAAGTAAAGAAGTTAAATGCAGTAAATACTGACAATGAATTAATATAGTAAAAGTAATTAAATCTCATAATTGTCCACAAATTAAGACTTAATTAATCCTCCAACAAAACGTTAATAATTAGAATGAAGGCCTGATAAGTCTATAATGGAAAATAATGTCTACTTTAGGAGGAGGAGGATTGGAATGCCCGCAGCTCCTAATATTCCCTTATGTAACCAAGAAGGTAATCACTAGAATCTAAGATATCTCAATTACTTATATAAAAATTCTACTCTACTAATATGATAAGGAACTAATATTGAATCTTGTTATAAACTGAGAAGGAAAATGAGAAGAAGAGAGTTGAAAAYAGGTACAAAGAGAATAATAGATTGAATATCATTAACAATGATGTGAAGCAAAGCCTTCTATTCATAGAGCTTAAACCCGAGCTTCTAGAATTTCAAGGGTAAAGAAGTCATTCACCAATAATTATTTACAACACTACTCCTTGAGTGACTAATCTATACAACAATTGCGTCAAAGAACTTGTTTGGGAAAAACTCAATGGAAAAAAAACTAAACCAAACTAAGAAAAAGAGTACAATTGATGTTGGAGTATTAATTGCTACCTCATTAAAATCTTGACAAGAAAATCCAGTGGGACAAAACTTGAATGAAGAAAAAAGAGTACAGTTACACCCCTTCATATAGATGATCAAGGAATGTCTTTGATTCAACTAATTCCAATCTGATGAATCAATTTTATCCACGTTATAACWTGATCAAATATTTTGAACATCGATGTRYCCACTTTTTCTGAAGCTCGTATGTGTAGAAGAATTTTGGAGAAATATGTCTTGTTCTATCTCTTCTGATYTCCTACTTTGGGTTGTGCAAAATAAGCTCTTGAATTGCAATAATTTTTGATTGATTTGAGCATCTAACTCTTATAATTTGCTCAACAAATCTCCAGAATATAGTGTTTCTTAGATAATTATAACTTGCAAGGAGATTTACAGAAAAATACCAATTGTATCAAGGTATAGTACTTCAAGATTAAGAGTCTTTTCCCAATCTTAAAGTAGGCTAATGATCTTTATCACTTCCAATAATCTAATGACTATAAGGGATACTAATGGATGTACACTATCCATATAAATMGTTTTGTTACTTTTTCTGTATACTTGAATTGATGAACAAATAATCATTCAGGAAAAATATTCAATTTGCAACTAAGATAATTAGCTTTCTTAGATCTTCCATCTCAAATTTATTTGATGTAATCTGCAATTTTGGTGAGCTCTARAGGAATCTCAGTCAGATTTAAATCAARATAAACTGCGYRAATTACGAATCCAATATATGTTTTCTTTATGAAAACACAAGAGTAGACATATTTCTTTTTGTATACCTCATTCAATAGATATCTGCTAAGACAAATATATCAAATACATTTAAATTATTTTAATCCATGCAAAGATWTCTATGATTGATGGATTGATTTTCTCAAGTAAATGTTTCAAACAAATCAAATCTTTRAGGGATTTTTATGTATTTTGCATTGTCTACTGATTCACGTAAATAAAAATAACTATATCCATCATATCCAGATTTTCATGTATTGCAAATTTTTATAAAATATTTGTACGTAATGATATTCAGTACAGGTGAATATATTCTCATATAGTCAATACATTATTTTTGTAGAAAATCTTGAACTTTAGTCYTACTTTGTARATCAAGACTTCATTATTTTCATCTCTTTTTTGCATATAAGTACTCATTTARAGTCGAGTGGTTTTACACCCTYTGGTGTCAGTYCTACAGGTTCAAGAACTTCACATTTSGATAGTGAACATAATTAAGTTTCAATTGTATCTCTCCATCTTGACCAATCATGTCTATGTTGACATTTTTAATTGATTTTGATTCAAGATCCTCATTATCACTGATGATAATGAGAGCTCTCTTTATTTACTTTGAGGAACTTGAAATGAGAGCTCTCTTTAGTTTACTTTGAGGAACTTGAATATCTTTATCAATATTTCTTGGCTATCTATAATTTATAAATATGGCCATTTGATCATTTAATCACCRTTTTTTTCAAGGATGTTACTTGGAATAAAGATGTCGGTCATATTCTGGTGTGCTTTTAGAATATGTGCTGTTTCTAACGTACCTCAGAATAACTACCATGCTTCTGGCATGTCTTAGAATAACTACAATATTTTTGCTATGTTTTATAATTAGTAGCTAGTATATCAACATGTTAGCCTGCTGGGACTTCCATCTAGATTGGAACAATTATTGATGACAAATATGATTTAGTGATTCTGATTGGATTAATACAAGCATTAAGCATGTGAATTTATTATTGTTTTACAYATGGATACTCTTTTGAACTTTCAATTCATAACCAAATGCCAATTTCAAATSAGAGAATTTATGATGACCAGTTAACCCTATTGGCACTAATGTTGTTTATGATAAAATAYCATATCTCTAAGAATTTGTGGAAAGTTTTGTTCTCATTGGAATGGTCTAGCAACTAGTTGCAATTGTTTAGTAAAATATTTAGCTAAACCATTTTGGATATGAACATGAGCTACAAGATGTTCAACAATAACCACAGTCTTGACTTGAAATAAGGTCAAAAATGTGGGATGAATATGAATCAGCATTATACAAATTAATATTTTCAATTTATGGTCTAAACTTGTGCTCGTAATCAAATTGTCTGAGTTACTAATCTTGCAAACTTCTGGTTGCAATTATAATATTTCAAAATCAAGATATTTTAAAACTAATCACCTGGTGGATAGACGATTCTGTTTATATCATCATGAATCTACAAACAAAAGTATGACTTTCAGCTCCACTTTTGCTGYTGATTGTCTAATAATCAATTTRCATTGAGAACAGCAACACGTAGTGAATGAATTTGAGTTCAATAATTTTTTTCTTCAATGAGTAATCGTGTAAATTCTCAYTCATTRTTCTTATCACTATAGATCCAATATGACACAATTTATTATGCCAAAKAATAAGAATGTTAGGATGACAAGTAAACTTCRGGTTTACAAGACGATGCACTTCAAATGCATTAATCTTGACATAATACAATCTCGAGAAAAGAGACACTAGTTTCTCCAATGTAAATTTCTAATACTATAGTGGTGATACATAAATATTTGAACTACCTTTTTCATTGTCTCAATATGAGGATTTCCCTATGGACCTCCCCACTCAAAATCAAGTTCTTGCTTCAAAAGAACAAACTCAACAACCTCGAGAAGTAGGCGATCCACTAGAGAAGGAAAAAAATGCAATTTCAAGTGATTTTTTTATTATATTCTTTCAAGAGCATGAGTTTGACATCGGAATAATGGAAGATGATACAATCAACTTCCAACAAGCCAAACAAAGTGCAAACTATCAGAAGAGGATCAATGCCATGAATGATGAGATGAAATTTATGAAAGACAATGGCGTTTTGGATCTTATAAAATTTCCTGAAGTTAAGAAACCCATTGGTTGCAAATGAATATTTAAAACCGGATTCTAATTGCAATATTGTTATTTTTCAAATGCAATTCGATATAAGGTTGAAAAATTAAAGTTTGATCTCATAAAGTTAGGACCAATGGAAATAAACATAATGAGATCACATCACATGTAATTTC
The DNA here is from genome assembly GCA_001752375.1 of Rhazya stricta. Lineage (NCBI taxonomy): Eukaryota > Viridiplantae > Streptophyta > Magnoliopsida > Gentianales > Apocynaceae > Rhazya > Rhazya stricta. Next base: position 756,454 of record MEJB01000034.1, read on the forward strand.
CAACAACACATCCATATTTGATCTATGTCAATATGTATATTAGTTGGTGATCGATGGGTCTCGTTACAATTAAGTGTAACAAAGATTGTTTTAGTTCCATACTAATGTAGGAGGTGGACCAGATAGTTTTGGAAGATATTCTTAAAGAATATACAACAATTTTGTGCGTACTTTTGGRTAACAAATCTAATTATTTTCGAAATTAATTTGTAGCCCAAGTAGMATATTTTATTAATACCCTATATGTCGGCTTACTATTCTAATTGGACTGATTTAAGTGATCTAATAAAGTAAGTCTAATAAGACATCTTGTATTTGGTATGGACTTAGTAACYTGTAGTAACCAGTAGGAAATCTAACCAGATTAAGATTAGTGGGAGTCTAATCTGGTTGCCTATATAAAGGCCACTAGATATTGGTCCCAAAGGCAAATCAAAAAGTTTCCTTCTCTACCTCATTCACCATCTTGAGAAAGAGACACTCTGAAAACCGATTAGTTGTTGGAAGACATCACCCGGTTTGGGAACTACTCTAATGGATTCAGGTACAACATACTTATCTCTAGTGTAATTTTAATCATTTGAACGAAACTTTTCCTATTAATATAGAATTATATGATTTAATCTCTACAATTTTATCTTTTCTAATAATAACTAATAAAAAAGAATTAGGACATAAGAAGCTTAGAGATAATTGTATCCAATTAAAAAAAATAAAAAATGATTATGGGTGAATTTAACTCTCCCTAAATAATTTTTTTCAAATTCGAATGTAATTAAACAATTTTATTAAAACTTTCGTACCAATTAGTCGAATTGAGGAAAGATAATATTCTTTTAATGAATTGATCATCATAAAAATTTGGATTATTTRGATTCACCACATAACCCTTTGATTATCCATATGGTTGGAAAGTAAGTCATATTGTTGTGAAATATGCTTTAAAATTTGCAAAAATCTTGAATTAAATTAAGTAGATGATTATGAAGGAGAAGAAATATTTCTATCTAAAAAAGAAAGTTTAGACTTGGATTGGATTGAAAATGCAGTCGTCAAATTGCAACTTGAAATATCCCGTTGCACAGATCTCGGAACGTGATATGTAAAAGCCATGAAATTACCTAAAACGAACCCCCAAAGGCAAAGTTACAACAGTTCAAAATTAAGGCCATTAAGATAGTCCAATTTTTGACTCATGAAAAATGTTTTCAAATTGTAATTCGAAATATTCCGTTGCCTAAACCTCGAAAAGTTTTATGAAAAAGCCTAAAAGCTCACCCAAAATGTATTGGCAGGAGAAAGGAATTTTAAATRGACATCGTATTGTGGAATCCCAACGTGGGTTTGGCTGGAGAGTTACCTTATTTAATAAGAAGTCAATCGATTTAAATATCAAAGCTCTTAGCAGTACAGCTTACCTTATAGAGAAGCCAAATCTTAGCAAATTTCCATAGCTAGTTTTGCAACAACTCTCAAATTCATTTCAGATCTMATTGAAGCTGTGGTTCTTCTGTCGAAACCAGCACAAACTACAGCACGAAAACTTCAGATGCTGCAGCATTTGGTCAACCATAGCCATTCACTGAGCTAATCTTTCAAGAACTCTTCAAACATGAAGCCAGATATCGATGGAGGTTAGGTCAACAATAAACAGCASGTAAAAGAAGATCAGTTTTGGGAGATATATCTTTCCTTCTGCTATATATTTATACTGCTTCTATAGAAAGTTTTTCTCTAGATCAACTCTAACTCTTCATGATATTTGGTGTAAACGCAGAGAAGTCATATGAATCCACGTGGTCTTCTCCAATCTCCGATTCAGTCTCTTCAACTTGATCTGGGGGTTTCTCTTTCCAATCCTGATTCCTGTGAGTATTTATTCTTAGTGATAATGGGCTCCTTCTTTTATTTATATATATAGATGTTCATAGATTTACCAATCTTTATGCAAAATTTGAAACTGGAAAATTTGATAAAAATTACTTACGGCCAGATACCACCCTAAAGCAKCCTAAGACTTATAATGAGATTAATACAAATTCTCTTGTACCTAAAGGGCCTGGATTCAAACAAATTCCACTCCAGAAATACATTTTGCCATGATGAAACCTAAGGGTTACCATACAAATATCATTCAGACATTTATACACAAGCTCATGATTATGCCTTTTGTACATAAAATTATCCCGCAATTTGTGCAGTGTCCTATTAGTTCTCTTTTCAAATAAATAAAGCAATAAAGCAGTACGAATTTTGACAAGTTTTTGGAGGGTTATATATATATGACTATTAGGTTTTGTTTTTTTCTCAAGGTCATCTAATACCAATTATATTAAGCGATTGTTATCTTAAATCTAAAAGGATCTGATTTTAAATTTTTGTTTCAAATATCATTTATGCATTAACTCTACAAAAGCCTAAATGGAAAGGTGCCGGCAGCGGCCTCTGATACTTTWAACTTTATCTTTCTTTTCTTTTATTTGAGTATAGTTTCTCTTAAAGGATTTTATGTATTATAAACTTTAAAAATTAATTTATCTATGTTTAAGTAATTAGATTTGTTAAKATAATATCTTTAAAAAACAATTTAAAAAGGAAGGAAAGAGTTTTGATTATTAGGTTCAAGCATCAATATATCTAATATATTACTACTTCTGTTCCGTTATATCTYTRATTTAAACTTATATAAATATGTGTCATTTCATAAAATTAGAAGAGTATTTTTTTATATACTTTTCCTTACTTTACCCTTATTCCTCATTGTAATTCAATGAATGATCATCGRAATTTTCAATAGAAAGTCTTCATCAATATTACTGGTATATTATTTTCAATATAAAAAGTTTATTGAGAATGCCGTTTGATGGCAAAAGAAGTAGAATAATCAAACTTTAGAATTGGAAGACGAAAGCTCATTTATTAAATATGATGAAAGAGGGATAATTAAAAGAAAAATAATTTAGTCTTRTATTTTTATAATTTAACATATTTATGAGATCTCTTAATACGTAGGAAACAGCCCTAAACGAATCGATATAAAAAAATGAGCGAGTAACTTCTATATTTTTCTTAACTTGTTATAACAGTCATTTATATATTGATTGCATTTTTATTCAATGTCCAAAATCTCAAAGCTGCTGAAAATGGAGTCTAATTCGGATACGGACGAACTCGATGCAGATTTTGAGGAATTTCATTCTTATTTTTCGAATCTCAACCATTGGTTGGAAACCCAACTGGACATTGATTTTGTATTAAAATTGAGGCATACTCGTATAGACCATCGCGATGATCTGCTCAATGATCTTGTATGCTGTACTGCTCATAATTCCATTATGGATGTTGTTGGGCAACTTTACGAACCAACTGCAAATTGCTTTCCAATTGCCAAATTGCCAGAGGAAATTTTTGAAAGAGCTGTCGCTTCTTTTGATTTGATGTGCAAGGATCTTTCAATAGAAACTTGTGCGGAAGCTGTCAAGTTAAAAGAGAATATTCAATTGGCTGCAAAGTTGGCAAGTGATTATAGTCGCCAAAACGAATATGAATATCCATTACGAGTAAGAAAAATTRGTGATTATTATTTCTATATGTCGTTGTACTTGCAAATAAGATTAAGAGGGAAATACATTACAGAAGATYTCACAATATCAGAGACCGCCCTGGATGACGACTTGGTAGSCATTSAGAATGACTTGAAGGAAATCAAAGAACAACTCCTAGGGAATGACTTGAATCGTCAAATTGTCCCTGTAGTAGGTATGGGTGGAATTGGCAAAACAACTCTTACACGGAGAGTTTATGAAGATCCTGAGATTGTGCATCACTTCCATGTTCGTGCTTGGGTTGTGGTATCTGTGGAATATCGCGAGAGGGATGTTTTGCTCGGTTTGTTAGAGTCGATCGCTCCGTTAGCTGAAGAAGTATATGGGAAAGACAACGGAGATTTAGCTCAAAGGTTATATAAAAGATTAAGGGYTCAGAGGTACTTAATTGTCATTGATGATATTTGGACTCCAAAAGCCTGGGAGGATATGAAGTTGTGTTTTCCTGATGACATAAATGGGAGCCGCATTGTATTAACAAGTAGGGTTGTTGAATTGGCTTCTCATATCAACCCTTGTGGCKCTATTCATTCCATGAACTTTCTTGGACTTGGACATAGTTGGGACCTTTTGTGTAAACAAGTTTTTGGAAAAGAAGCTTGTCCTTCTCAGTTGGTGAATGTAGGAAAGCGCATTGCGGGAAAATGCCAAGGCTTACCACTAGTAGTAAAAGTGGTGGCAGGACACCTTTCTAGCATTGCCCAAACACAAGTTTGTTGGGAAAAGGTTGCTGACACAGTAGGTTTGTCAACAAAAGTTACCAAAAMAGAGTCGGTCATCAATATTCTTTCTTTGAGTTACAATAACTTGCCCGGATACTTGAAAGCATGCTTCCTCTCATTGGTAATTTACCCTAAGAATTATGAGATTCAAGTTYAGGAACTCATTTGGTTGTGGACTTCTATGGGATTCTTATATCCAGATTTGGAAAACAATGAGGAAGAGGTAGCAGAGGGGTGTTTGGAGGATCTTGTTGGTAGAAACTTGATAATGGTCAGGGGGAGGAGATTTGACMGTAGAATCAGATCATTTGCTATCCATGATCTCTTGTGGGATCTTAGCATGAGAGAAGCTCGGAAAGATGGTGATTCTATCTTTAAACAGTCGCCTTTGAACCATCCTTACTTCTACACTGGTGACGATAATAAGTATGTAATGAGTCTTACTCATACTTTACTTTACTTTGACAAATCTTTTGAATTAGATTGTCCCATTAGTGCTGCTGGATTCAAAGTACTAAGGATCTTGAGAATTGTAAATCAATCTTTTGATAAATTCCCAAATGAGATTACTGACTTGGTCAATTTGAGGTATCTCCGGTTGATCACTTGTAGTGATGTTCCTGGTTCGGTGTCCAAACTTCGTAACTTGGAGATACTGATGATTATCAATGAAGATGAAAAGGCAGGTGTAGGTTTACCAAAAGAAATATGGTTATTGCGGCGTTTGAGGCATCTACATATGAAAGTTTTCACTTGTGTGCCTGATCCTTCAAGAGTAGAAATTGGGGGAGGTTGTGTCTCGGTTCTCTCTGATCTTCAAACACTTGAGTAAGTTCTACCAGTTGCACCAAGGAAGTCCTTTTAAAGATTCCAAATTTGAAAGAACTAGGGATTCATGAAATCATAAATGATAACACTGGKGATGATATATTGAATTGCCTCAGCAATCTTATCTTCTTGAGTAAACTTCAAAAACTGAAGTTACATTGCAATGTTGAAGTTGGGAAACCTAGATGCATTCCTCAGTGGAACAGTTTCATCCCAAATATCAAGCGTTTGATTCTAATTGGGAGCCATCTACAATGGAATGAAATAAATACTTTAACCATGCTCCCCCACCTTGAGGTGCTGAAATTGAAAATAAGAGCCGCTTCAGATAAAGAATGGGAAATGGATGGAGTATTCCTCCAATTGAAATACTTGCTGCTTGAATCTTTACCTTTGCAGGTCTGGAAATTAAACGCAGACCAATTCCCTAACCTGCAACGTCTAGTTATCAGGGACTGTAATCTAGATGAGTTACCCATTGAATTGGGTGAAATCCCTACTCTAAAGCTAATTGACATGGATTATTTCGAACCTTGGTGCCTTCATACTAGAAGGAATATCTATGCAGCACAACAAGAAGTGGGAAATGATAAATTTACCATCCGTGCTGGCCGCGTGTTTCCCACGGTATGAATTTATCCTAAAATGAAGATATACCTTAAAATCTATTTTGTTCTCTATGGTTATCATTGATGTTGTTGAGAGTATCTAATTTGCTTTCTCTTGCAGCATCAACTCTTGATTCTAGTCCGTGCCTTCGTTTACATGGTTTGGCTATTAAGGATACATCAAGAAAATCAAGCAAAATCAAGCTCGAAGGTAAGGGATGCTTGCTGTTTCCTCTCAAGTTCAATGCTAGCAAGATACCAAGATAATTTTACCAATAAACCAACTTTGATCCCTCAGTTAGCAAAGTGCAAGACAACGTTGTTGAGAGGACAAGAATCTCTCATCTAATTCATTATAATATTTTCGACAACATTATAATCCTCCAATTAACTTTTTAGTGAGATTCATTAGTGCTCTTTATGATTTTTCAGGAACAAATAGTTGATGATGATGAGTGCTCGTGCAACTCYTTATCAACCGAGCCAAGTGGTGGTTGTCGGAGCTGAAGTTTGAGCTTCAATGGTTGAGGGATTTATGTTAAATTTAGAGAGAGGCAACTAAAGCTCAATGGTTGATGATGGTTTTATGTCTTTGTTTTGTTTTGAGCTGTCATTCTTTTTTTCCCCTTCATTTTTCTGTTAGCCATAAGAAATAGGTACCATTTTATTTTCCTGCGTTTTGGTATATTCCCTTGTGACCTCATTTTATCCCTATAAAATTGCTAAAGGTTAAAACTATTTTTCTCCAAAATAAGTTTTTTCAAGAAATATATTTGGGACATTTTCCAAAGCTTTCTCGAGTTACCAATTAAAGTCATTACACTGATAAGTTTTGTTAAGTTAGAAGAATGAAGATGCAATAATCACAGAGATATTTATTTTGCAAACAATAAATAACTTATTTAGATAAAGTTATTTCTTCTCGTGCATCTTATATTAATAAGCATTATATATAAATATCAATCAAATTAATTTATTCTAGAATCTTATTTTAAATTATCTTACATTATTACCCTGAACCTTATTACCATAAAGCTCTCTAATGGTTCTCTGAGTATGAATTCAAGGAAGATAATAAAATTCAAAGGAATATAACCCTGGAATTTGTTTCAATTTCAAATGAACATTTGCTCCGCAGCCAATATTAGTGAATCAAGTGACATAATAAGCCACAGTGACAATCCCTGTAGGGACTCTCATCTGCAGCCAACACTAGCTCATTATATAGTCGCAACACAACCAACCAGGACACCGCAAATGACACAGCTTCTGTAAAGACACACATTAAAGTAAACCTCCTTCTCAGGGATAAAGGATATGAAGGCCAAATGATATGCTGCAAAGATTGAGGCGGGACAGACCAAGKATAACCGAATTGCATAACATATTTCCCAAAAACTTGAAACTTTATTCACAAAGTTCAAACGCCACCAGAATTATAGTAATAACAACAACACCATCGAGACTCGATGCACATATTCAAACACTTAAAACACCACCATAGAAACACAATGACACCACCTCCGATACCCAATCAACACCACCACTATAAAAGACGAACACTCYTCAAGTCGACGACCTACCAGCAGAGCATTTAGAGGCCACCGCGAAGACGGAGAACAAGGTGAAGGGTGGACTCCTTCTGGATGTTGTAGTCAGCCAGAGTACGTCCATCTTCCAATTGCTTACCAGCAAAGATCAATCTTTGCTGGTCGGGGGGAATACCCTCCTTGTCCTGGATTTTAGCCTTCACATTATCAATTGTGTCGGAACTCTCCACCTCCAAAGTGATGGTCTTTCCTGTCAGGGTCTTCACAAAAATCTGCATTCCTCCTCTTAACCTCAGCACCAAGTGCAGTGTAGACTCCTTTTGGATATTGTAGTCAGCAAGAGTGCGGCCATCCTCGAGCTGCTTGCCAGCGAAGATCAACCTCTGCTGATCCGGTGGGATTCCCTCCTTGTCCTGAATTTTTGCCTTCACATTATCAATAGTATCAGAGCTCTCCACCTCAAGAGTAATGGTCTTCCCGGTCAAGGTCTTCACGAAGATCTGCATTCCTCCCCTCAATCTGAGGACCAAGTGAAGGGTGGATTCCTTCTGAATGTTATAGTCAGCAAGGGTGCGCCCGTCCTCGAGCTGCTTGCCGGCAAAGATCAACCTCTGCTGGTCTGGTGGGATACCTTCCTTGTCTTGAATTTTAGCTTTCACATTGTCAATGGTATCAGAACTCTCGACCTCCAGGGTGATGGTCTTTCCAGTGAGGGTCTTCACGAAGATCTGCATCCCACCACGGAGACGAAGCACCAAGTGGAGGGTGGACTCCTTCTGGATGTTGTAATCGGCCAAAGTGCGACCYTCCTCCAGCTGCTTGCCAGCAAAAATCAACCTCTGCTGGTCCGGAGGAATGCCCTCCTTATCCTGGATCTTGGCCTTAACGTTGTCGATTGTGTCAGAGCTCTCCACCTCCAAGGTGATTGTCTTGCCGGTGAGAGTCTTGACGAAGATTTGCATGCCACCACGGAGCCTGAGCACCAAGTGGAGGGTGGACTCCTTCTGGATGTTGTAATCAGCGAGAGTACGACCATCTTCCAGCTGCTTTCCAGCGAAAATCAACCTCTGCTGGTCTGGGGGAATGCCTTCCTTATCCTGAATCTTAGCCTTGACATTGTCAATGGTGTCGGAGCTCTCAACCTCCAGGGTGATGGTCTTTCCGGTGAGGGTCTTAACAAAGATTTGCATACCTCCCCTCAAACGAAGAACCAAGTGGAGGGTCGATTCCTTTTGAATGTTGTAATCAGCAAGAGTTCTGCCGTCCTCGAGCTGCTTTCCGGCAAAGATCAGCCTTTGCTGGTCTGGGGGAATCCCTTCCTTATCTTGGATCTTTGCCTTAACATTGTCTATGGTGTCGGAGCTCTCGACCTCGAGAGTAATTGTCTTTCCAGTAAGGGTCTTAACAAAGATCTGCATCTGTTTAAATAAAAAACCAACACCCAATCGTCAAATCCCTTATTCGAAACCAATCGAAACCAAACGAATCCATTGATCAGAAGACATAGAAGTTCCTTATTGCAAACAAACTACACGAACGATTTTGATCAAAAAAAACTAACATATCAGAATATGTCTACTATAATCAAGATCTTCCAAAACCAATTTGCGTACCAAAAAAGGATCGATTTTTGATCGAATCAAATTAAATAGAAAACCAATCTTTAAATAGTGGGTATACAAATAGATCACTTCCGATAAAGACCAATTCCCCAAGTTCCAAATTCAATCGCTACTTTATCAGAAACCAGATCTGTTGTTTAAAAAGATCCGGTCTCTCTCTCTCTCTCTCTCTCTCTCTTTACCTACACAAAACGGGCTTAGAAACAGATTTTACAGATCTAAAAATCAAAGACACACCCAATACGAAACAAAACGGGAAACAGACCAAAAGAAACCAATAACTAGAGAAGGAGAAYAGAATCACCTTGAGAGAGAAAACGGAAGGCTTCTGAGAGAATCGGAGACTATTGAACAACCAGAGAGAAGAAACTGATGAATGAAAAGCAAATGAACGGAAGGCGTCATTTTAAAGGCACGATGACCGACTTGAGACGAAACTGTCCAAAAAATTCTTCCTATCAAAGAAAGCCACGTTGCGTATTGACGTGCGGTGCACCGAACCACACGCAAAATGCAACTTGACTTGTCCGTTTCTTCATGCGGTGGAAATCAATGCGAGTCTCCTCCTTCCTCAACCACTCTGCATTCTTTAAGATTTGTTCAAAGCTCCTTTTCAGATATTTATTATTTTCCATATTTGTCCTCTCTACCAGATCAAGTATCCTGTAGTAAATAATTTTTAATATTATTTTTTTATACGTTTATTATTAATACGTTTTTATTTATTAATATAAGTACGACATATATTTATCTGAATTTCTTTAATATTTCTTCTTTTCAATTTTAAAAGTTAATATGTATATATGTCATATTTTTATTAGTATATTAGAAAATTTGAAGCTCTAATTCGAATTTGACCTTCTTACAATAATAGAGTCTATCTCTTATTTAGAYAAATCTAAAACTCTTTCAATATTAGATCATAAGTGAAAGTTAAAGGAGAACCGCACTTTATCTTAACAATTTGCACACCAAGTGACTTAAGCTGTTATTTTAGTCCACCGACTAAACTTTGCTTGATGCTAARGAGTAAWGAATCTTCAATAATAGGGGTACCTAAATGTAAATTCACTTAATGCCCATAAAGTGCATATATGATATTAAAGAGGCTTTCGATATAATTGATATTTTTTTAGTATCCTTCATGCTATTTAGATAGTAATAATATGTGTTTATATATTAATAGATTAGATAGATTGATAGATATTTGAGTTAATTAATTAGTGTTGATATGTAAAAATTGTCAAGTCGATTCGGCTATTTTGATCTTAGCATTCTAAGTTTTTCAACATACGAGGACTAATTTCCAGGTAGCTAGCCGTGTAATTAATTCACTAGATCCATAGCAATACTTTTTTTGTATTTGTTGTTCTTGAGTTAACCCTCATAAAGTGCGCAAGTAAACTATGTTAACCAAGAAAAAATTGATGTGCGTTTGTTGCAGCTATGATAACAATAAAGTTAATCCTATTAGTCGATGAGAAAGCAAACCAATTAAGACAAGCGACAAACGTAAACTGCAAAATATCAAAGAGRAYAAAAGATACAATTAAGATAACTGARGCTAGCCAAGTGATTATYCTGAAGATAAAYCTATAAAAAGTAGTAAAGGAAGCAAAAGAAATTGAATAAGCTAACAATTATGCTACTAATGCTGGAAATTCTTATCATCTAAGAAAGCAAATAAGTGTTCTAATTCATAAACCTTGCAAAAAAAGAATACAAGACTCGACTAACAAAGCAAATGAACTCAATTAACACTAGAAAACTTATCACAAAGCTAGCTGCTCAATGAAAACACAAATAAAAATAAAGATAATTTGCTTGATTGTTGGATTGATTTTTTGCTTTCTCTGTTTCATCTCTTCTTATTTATACTGCAACTCTTAACGTTCTTACTTGCTGTTGGCTAAGAAAGACGTCTATCTTTACACCATTTCTCCTTCTTATGTGATACTTTCTCAAACCACATCCGCCTCAATCYATCATTCAGCTGATCGTGCACCTTGATCATCGGTCAGTTGGTTATGGTTTTATCTGATTGTAGAACCGATCTCTTGATTTTCTYTTTTTTCTGCTYGTTCGGCTCACTTTTTTCTTTTGTTCATCAGCCGCCCTATGATCTATGCCTTGCATAATTTTTAGTAGCCGTTGAGTTCCTCAGCCATTTCAACTCCTTTCTTGTTGGACTTATGTTTGATTTTGTCTTACTCAGCTAGCCATTGCTTCCTACCTTAGTTGTTGATGTTGGCTATTTTTAGGCTTCAARAATTAGATATACATATACTATTGCTGATGCTGAKGATATTATAGAATTATTAATTGGTTATGATTTGGTCCGTATTAGAGTTTGATTAGGATTTTGTATTGARAATTAAGGGATTTGATCAAAACTTGGTCTGGTAGTCTTGGTAGTCTATAAATAGGCTCTTTAGCTTGGAACTTTGKAACACATTATGTTATACTATCACTATGGTTATTTCAATAAAATCTTAGTTTCATTTTTCTCTATTGTCTTCCCTATCATTTCTTTACATTATTTTAACATGGTACCAGAAGGGCTTCCATGGAAGGAAGTTTAATCTAGGTTATGATGATGTTGGACTCTTCCTTTGATTTTTTAAGTTTCTAAAATTAATTGTTTGGATGAGACTCCTCGCGACTCCAATCAAATATTGATGTTATTGTTTAGTGTTTTGTGGGCTTCTTCTGGTTACATATTTCTTTTAAAATTGTTGTTTTCTTTACTTTTTTTCTTGATCAGATTGATTTCTCCCCCTCACTTTGATGAGATCGCCCTCCTTTTCTGATCATATTGACTTCTTTACCGTTAAAATATATATACTTTTATTTATTTATTAAATGATGTAAATATATATAGATAAAAAATAATGTACAGCAAAATCAATGGCCATAATGAGGAATCAAAGTGCTAAACGCACAAGGAGCTAATCAAGATTACTAGAATTTCTAGCTCCATTCTCATACAAAATTTAAACATTGGGATACAAAGTAAACAGAGCTCTATATACATGTGTTTTAATCCTATCAATAATGGCCCGAGCATTTGATTTTGCCTCATCAAAAATAGCTTTGTTCCTAGTAGTCCATATCTGATAYACCGTGAAAGCTAGAGCATTGTTCTTAGCTTTAGTTTGCCAAGTTGTCCCTCAGATTTCTTTCTTGAGCCATTTGAAGGTGCTGTTTAGGGTGGACATTTGCCTGGTAATGCCGAAACAAGATCGATGATGTTCCAAATAGTAGAACTGATAACACAACGGAAAAAGAGATGTTGGATAGATTGAGATGCTAATAAACATAGGGGGCATACACTGGTGATGTCAAAAGCTTGTCCCTGGTTTGCCACTTGTCTTTTGCCCTCGGCCAAAGGGTGAAGGCATGCTTAAGGAAGGTGGCTGTGTTCCAAACTACGTTTACCCAAGGCCTAGGCATGCCTCTCTTATTAAATTATTCATAAGCTCTGCTGATGCTAAAGCCAGCCACTTTGACCCACTCACATAGTTTCTCAACTGCTACACCTTGTGAACCTTTAGACCTGCACAAGGAGTCTCTAATAGAAATGAGTCTCTAGTCGGAATGAGTCTCTTTATGAGTGGAGAATCATATTTAGTCACCTGTGAGTTCCAAATATCCTGGTTACGAAAGTATTCATGGCTAACCACCCATATTCCAAACGATTTTAATCAACAAGGTTAAGTCCCAATCTACCTTCAGATTTCAGAAGATAAATATCTTTCCAAGCTATAAGAGGACATTTGGAATTCCACAAAAAATTTCTTCAGATGCCCACAATTCTGTCCATAATTTCTGTTGGAATGGGAAATACAGATAGTCAAAAACATTTCACCCATTGAAGAACTGATCTAATCAGTTCTGTCCTGCCTGCGGACGAAAAGGGGTTGACTGTCCAAGATTAGTGTAAACTATAATCTTGTTGATCAACAATTTGTAGTGCATGGTCTTCAGTTTTCTATATAGGTGAAGCCATGGTTCTTCAGTCAAAACCATAAAAAACTACCAGCTAAACAAGTGAGATGTTTTCCGTTTTCTATATACAAATGCAATATATTTGATTGTATATGTACATCTTGATCCAAAGTTTGCTCCAGTGTTTGGTTAACCATAACTAATCTTCCAAAACCCTTAACATGAAGCCAGATAATGATGGAGCTTTGCTTCTTCACTCAAAACAACAAGAAGATCAAGAGGAGGTAATATGTTTCCTTCTATTGTATATTTATGCCGTTATTTATGACATGTTTTGTAGAATTAATTTGCAATCTAGAGACTTCTACAAGAATCTTTAATGAAGCTTCTTGTAGCCTTAAAAGTCGCGGTTAGGAAATGTAACTATAAATAGATCACCTGTAAAGAACATCAGTAGAAGAATACAGCCTCTGTAGTTTTTCTCTCTGCTAAATAATTCTCTTCATTCTCCTTTCTTCAATATACATATCAAAACCATCATACAAAACCCCTTTCGATCCTGAAACTCAACATTTTTGGCATCAGAGCTTGGTTCCCTTAAARCTATACTCTTTAAAACACTGATCTTAACACCTTCAGAAATCTGAAAAATGGAAGCCAGCAGCAATACAGCTTCCACCTTCAAATACACTTTCAGTCGTGTTCCAGTTTTTGAAGGCGAAAATTATGAATTTTGGAGCAAGCAGATAAAGACTCTCTTTATCTCACAAGACTTGTGGGAGTTAGTCACAGAAGGGTATGAGGAGCCAGTATATGCGGCAGCACTAGCAGCCTTAACAGATGCAGAAAAGAAGGCATATACAGAGAATGTCAAAAGGATCCTGAAGCTCTATGCTTTATACAAATTGGAGTAAATAAAGCTATTTTTCCTAGAATCTTTGGRMCTGTTAAATCTAAAGAAGCATGGGATATTTTAAAAAGTGAATTGAAAGGCTATGACAAAGTTACCTCTATCGAATTACAATCTCATGGCATGATTTTGACAATTTAGCAATGAAGGAAAATCTATCAGTGCAAGAATTCTTTTCCCGAGTTGCTGGAATTGTCAGTGAAATTAACAGCCTTGGAGATAACATCATTGATCAAAATATTGTTGAAAAGCTGCTTCGAAGTTTGCCAGAAAAATTTGAACATTTCGTAGTCGCAATTGAACAATCAAAAGATTTGACAAAACTGACACGCCAACAACTAATGAGTTCTCTTGAAGCACATGAAAAAAGGATTAGCAGGTCCTCTAATCCACCCTTGGAGCAAGCATTCCAGACAAAGGTTGCAATTAATGGAAAGGAGGAATGTCGTAAAAATGTGGAAAATTCAGGAAAAGACTAGGAGGAAGAGATGCATATCGGCCTCAAGCCAACATGAATAAATCCAAGTCACTCTAATCCCTTTTGCATAATTTACAAGAAAAATAATCATGAATCAAAAGATCGTCAGTTTAGATTCAAAACTTGTAAAATGCCTAATCATTCAGAAAGATATTGTTCGAATAAAAATCACAAAGGAAATTTCTTCAGAAGAAAAACTATTTCCTTGCACGAATGTGATTCAACATGAATCAGAAAATTTTGGTACTTGGATAGTGGTTGCAGTAATCACATTACAGGTAACCAAAATATGCTTGTYGAGTTAGATAACTCTATTACTTCACAAGTAAAATTGGGTTATGAGAATTGCAAAATGCGGAAGGGAAAGGAGTTATTGCTGTCTATATAAGAGGAGGAGATCAAAAATTTATTGCAGATGTTTTTTATATCCCTCGATTGAAAATAAAAGATATTCCATATTATTTGTTGATGATTACAATTGGATGATGTTGATTTATTTTTATTTTTTTCACAAAAATCAGAAGCCTTCTCTGTTTTTCTCCAATTCAAGGCACTTGCAAAAAAACAAAAAGGAAGAGATCTGAAAATYCTTAGGACAGATTGAGGAGGATAATTCATCTCAACTGCATTTATTAATTGCTGCAAAGAAAATGGAATCAAGAGGCAACTCACTGTCTGTTACACTCCACAACAAAATGACGTTGTTGAAAGGAAGAATGTTACCATTTTCGAAATGTCGAGGATCATGTTTCTGGGCTGGTGCTCTGAATACGGCGGTCTATATCCTTAATTGATCACCAACAGAGACAGTCCTAAATAAAAAACCATTTGAAGCATGGCCTGGAAAGAAGCCTCAAGTAAGTTTCTTCAAGGTTTTTGATTGCATTGCTTATGCTCTAACTCCATACAAGGCAGAGGTAAATTTGATGAAAAAGGAAAAAAATATATTTTCATTGGTTATATTGACGAATATAAAGGATATCGTCTCTATAATGCAAAAATAAATAAATTCATCATTTCACGGGACGTGGCGTTTGATGAGTTGGAAAAACGGAATTGGGAAGAAAAACACCAAATGCGATAGAAGTTTCTGTACTAGAAAAGGAAAAGGAAAAGGAGACTCAAGTGCCCAGCAAAATCACAATTCACCAGCAAGCTCAAGTCCAGATCCATCTGCAAGTTCAAGTCCGTGAACCACAATTCTAGAATCTAATGAAGGAATAGCTCAATGATTCAGAATATCGGATCTAGAGTCACCAGTCAGGAATGTACGGTGGACTTATTGATATCTATCAATCATGTGACTTGGCTCTTTTTTCTATTGAATCAGAGAAATATGAAGAAGTTGCAACAGAAGAAACATGGAGGGAAGCCATGCATGAAGAAATTGCAAGCATTGAAAAAAAATCAGACATGGGAGCTCGTGGACCTTCCCGAAGGCAAAAAGGTTGATGGATTGAAGTTTGTCTACAAGACTAAATACAAAGAAGATGGAAATATTCAGAAGCATAATGCTCGAATTGTGGCCAAAGGTTATTTCAGCGACCTGGAATAGATATCAATGAAACCTTCGCCCCGGTGGCTGGCATGGAAACTCTCAGAACATTTCTTGCCATTGCTTCAAAACTGGAGTTACCAATTTTTAACTTGATGCGAAATCAGCATTCTTAAATGGAGAACTAACTGAAGAAGTTTATGTCGTGCAGCCACAAGGATATCAAGTGCGTGGACAAGAAGGAAAAGTTTATTAGCTTCGCAAGGCGTACACGGGCTAAAACAGGCACCCAGAGCGTCAAATGGCAACGTTGACAAATACATCCTCCAAAATAACTTTAACAAGAGTCCAAGGAAACCATCATTTTATGTCAYAGAAGAAGGTACAAATGACTTCCTTATTGTTTGCTTCTATTTTGATGATTTAATCTACACAGGAAATAATATGTAAATTATGAAAGATTTTAAGGAGGCTATGAAGAAGAAATATGAAATGACTAATCTTGGCCTCATGAGATATTTCTTGGGATGTCAAGTTTATCAAAGTAAAGGGAAAATATTTATTTCTCATGAAAAATAGCTTGAAGACCTATTGAAGAAATTAAAGATGGAAGATTGCAAGCTGATTCCGTCTCCAATATCAATAAATGAGAAATTGCATCAAAATGATGGAGCAAAAAAAATTGAGTCTACACTTTATTGAAGATTGGTAGACTCACTCATGTATCTCACTCATACAAGGCCGAATATTGTTTATCCGGTGAATCTTCTTTCAAGATTCATAAACGAGCCAAGTTGAAATTCATTTCAAAGCAGCAAAACGAATTCTTCGCTACCTGCAAGGGATGAGGACTTGGCATAAGATATGTGAAAGAAGAAAATAATCAGCTTATTGGCTATAGCGGCAGCGATTGGGCAAGTTCACTTGATGATCAGAAAAGCACTTCCGGATATCTTTTCACATTGGGATCTAAACCAATTTCTTGGAGTACAAACAAGCAAAGAACAGTTGCATTATCTTTAGTTGAAGCCGAATGTATTTCAGCAACAGATGCAACATGCGAAACAGTATAGTTGATGAGAATACTTGCAGAAATTAATCAGACTCAAGAAGGCCCTACTATCATTTATRGTGATAACATGTTAGCAACTGCAATGAGTAAGAACCCTGTCTTTCCCGGAGGAACTAAACATATCGAGCTCCGTCATCACTTCATCAAATTGTTGATTCAGAATGAAGAAAATCAGCTACAGTTCATTAATACAAATGAGCAAATAGCGGATCTCATCACAAAAGCAGTGTCGATTGAGAAATATGCTCAACTTCAAGAAATTATGAGATTCGTAAATTAAGGGAGAGAAATGTAGAATTAATTTGCATTCTAGAGACTTCCACAAAAAATTTGAGTGAAGCTTCCTGTAGCCTTAAAAGTCMAGGTAAGGAGCTATGTAGTGGATTTGTCTAGGAAACTGAGATGCAAGTGATATGCCTATAACTAGACCAGCCTAGCTAGTGCTGGTCTTGAGCGTGCGAYAGGAACATTTTGTAGGCATCTAGAGAATACAGCCTCTGCACTCTGCTAAATAATATCTCCTCTCTTCAGTATACATATCAAAACTATCATGCAAAATCACTTTCGATCCTGAAACCCAACATATTTAAGGGAGATCTTCTCGATATCAACTCCAAACTTTGAGAGATAACGTTAATAGATCCAAAATATGAGCACAAAAGAGGAATTTACACATTTCATATGTATTTTGCATTTAACATCAAGCAGATCATAAAAATACACCAAGCTATTCCAAATTTTCAAATATTTGATCAAGGGTTTCCATTGAATTTCAGTTGGGAAAAATTAGAAGGTAATGCAGTTATGTCTAAATACTGATCACATACAGTTTAATCTCTAGTTTGAACTGTCRAAACACTATGTTGTTAAGCCAATTCAAGCTATCAGAAAAGTATCTTATTTTAATGAATATAACTAATTATTAGAGATTACCATAATAAATGATAGTGAAATTAAATACTCGTAATCTTTATTTGGGTGTTTCTAACTCATAATAATGTGGTACTTATTTCTAAATAAAAGAGATCATGTGATCATCTTATAGRGGATACATCAAATTTTATGAGTCCAAAGTCTATTTTGAGCCGATGATTACATTAACTAATTTTTCTCCTTTCTTTCGTAATTTATTTGCAGCCACTAAAGAAAGGAGTCTGCTTCCAATGAGTGCGCAGCCACGGTCGTTTCTTTCATATATTCTGATGATATGGAAATGGATGCGAAAATCTCACTACTGGCAGCACAACTTCTTAYAGCGAGTACTGGCAAGTATGCTTGTAAAGTTTTTGGACATTTTATAGCTGAAATAACGTAATGGATGATCATATGAAGAATGTAGTAGAGCYAAAGAGATGATCGAATAAGAGAACTTGAATGCCATGCTACAGGTCCTTTGAGCCATTAGTTATACAGAAACTTCATCAACCAAGTGCACATTACTATTCTCAGTGCCGAAAAGWCCAATCAAATCTCTGCATAGAAGAATTCTTGCTCATTTTGAGTTCTTCTGCGACAATCTTCTGATAGCAAACAGCTGCGAAACTACTCATTTGAGAAAGCGTATACTGAAAGGCTGGAGAATTAGCAGAGGAATACATCCGTCAACAAAAATATCAAACCTAATTCCCTGAGGATGAAATATATCGTAATGATGGAAGTATTTTGCAGAACTTGATTTACCACCTAACTGGGGAAATTTTTGGAGATAGTGGTTTGAGTATGCAGGATGCCACTCAATCCTAGGATGATGACATGGTAGGCCTTGGTGGTGACTTGACAAAGCTTGAACAACGACTTACAAGGACTCTATCAAAACTAGAAATTATACCGATAGTAGGCATGGGTGGAACGGTAAGGCAACTCTTGCAAGAAGAGCTTCTGAGGATTATCATATTATATCTAACTTTCATGTTAATGCTTAGACTATAGTATCTCAGGAATGTAATGAAAGAAACTTTTCTTGGCATGTTACAGTCGATTGGCCCACTGCCTGAGGGAGTACTTAAGGAAGACAAAGAACAATTAACTGAAAGGCTATATAGAAGATTAAAGGGTTGGAAGTATTTCATTGTCATTAATAATATTTGGACGGTAGAGGCTTGGAATTGAATAAAGTTGTGTTTTCCAGATGACAATTGATGTGGGTGAAAATCTATTGGATTTAGAGGTCATTATTGTATTAATTCCATCCACTTTTAATTGTACTAGTAGTATTTTATATATATTTATCCTAAATATTGCTATGAATTCAATGTAGTAACCTTGTGAGTACAAGAGTATCAAATAGCARGTTTCTTGAGTTTTTATTGAGTATAAGGACTCTATTTTGTAAGAATATAAAGTTGCAATCAATTCAATAAGTTATTTAAGAATTTTATAAAGAGCCAACGCAAGGCAGCAAAGTCAACAACAATGCCGTGGCATTGTCTGGACATTGCTTTTAATGCTGGTTGATGTGTTGCGGAGTGAAAGAGGCTATCAAAGGCATGTTATTTCAGCCTTAATATTTCAAAAGCTTTCATAACATATTCAAGATGCATATTCCACCAACACAAATTTACAAAGGTAAGGTCAAAATATGGAATTAATAATTGCTTGAAAAGTAGATGGTGCAATAGAAAGATTGAAAGGCATGACTAAATATTCATAGTGTCCATAGTGATCAGGAAGGCAAGTTTATAAATATCTGAAGTGTGTACTCGATAGTAACTAGCTCTAAGGTCGAGCTTAGTGAAGTAAATTACCACATAAAGCTCATCAAGCTTGTCATCAACTACAGGAATTGAAAATGGATCTTTGACGGTTACGACAATAAGTGCCTTATAGTCAGTACAAAAATGCCACATGCCAACTTTTTTTACCAATAAAATAGGAGATGAAAATGGTTAGTACTTGGTCTTATAAGCCCCAAATTCAACTTGTCGTGAACTTATTTTTCAATTTTAGCTTTTTGAAAATAGGCATACCTATAAGGTTGTACATGGATGGGCTTAATTCCTTCTTTTAGGATAATTCAGCATAAAATCTCCCTTTCTAGGGGAAGTTGGTTGGGCTCCAGCAAAATATCTTCAAACGTTTTAAACAAGCATTATATGTCTAGATGAATTTTTTGTTGTTCTTGTGCATTTGTGGATTGTAAGAAGACAACAAACATCGAGCTTCCATGGCGTAACTCTTTTGAAATAGCATTCYCATATGCATCTTGAATGGGAGGGARATCACCACCTTGTAACTGGTGTGTTTGACCTTCTAACTGAACTCCATGGTCATTTTTMTCCAATTACATATCACAGTACCCAATTGTTCTAATCATTGTACAACAGCACCAAGTCCAATCCAGTTAGAGATAAAGGGTAGAGTGTTAAAGAGAAAGGAATACCTTGGAGCATCACCCATATGTTCTCAAATCTCCCCTTGCGCGTTAATGGTTTCCCATTGGCTACCTTGACAATGAATAGTTCAGTTGGGACCATTGGCATGTAATGCGTCAGCTATCTTTTTGCTAATGAAATTGTGATTGGAATCACTATCAATGAGGACAACCACCTTATGAGTCCCCAGATTGGCATGAATTTGCACGGTTATGGAAGCTGTCAACCTCATGAGGGCATGGAATGAGATTTTAGGTTGAGTTTGTTCATTGGTACTAGTGTCTACTACCTCCTCATTTGGATATGCCTTTACATTTATATTGGAATTTCCTACTAGCATCAAGAATCGAGGTTCTTGACACTCATGCCCCAAAGTGACCTTTTCATCACAATTGAAATAGAGGCCTTTTAAATGCCTCTTCTGCCTTTTTTCCCAAGTGAGGCATTTCATAGGTGATGCTGATTTGGATTCTGCATGAGAAAAATAGTCTGATTGCAACTGGTTGGTTGGTGACAGTCCGACGATCCTTCATTGGTGGTTGAGCTGATCATCCCTCATTCGTGACATACTAATGGCCTCTTTCAATGATTTGGGCCCGAACATATGAATGTTGTCTGCAATTTCTAGTTTTCGACCCCCCATTAATGTTCGAACTAGCCCCCTTTGTCTCCACCCTTGAACCTGATTTTCCAACTTTTCAAATTCTCGCTCATTGTCTCTCAATGAGCCCACTTATTTTGCCTGTGACAAGGCCTCATCAAAGTTTTCGCACTCCCGCCCAAAATCAAGCCCAAAGTTCTGCTAAAAATCTATCCAAGTTATAACTTTCTTTTCCTCATTGTAAGATTGGCGTAACCATTGCCACCATTGATTAGCTTCCCTTCCAAATGGAGAAACGCCAACGACACCTTTTGGGCTGTTGTGGTGCTTTGCTACTAAAAAAATTGTTCCACTCTATTGAACCATTTTTTTGGATCATCACCGAAACATCAGGAAAATTCCAATTTTGCTAGTTTGGATGAAAGGACTTAGCGGCTAACTTCTGGTTGTTCCTTCTCTCTGTTGCTTTTGTTCTTGAAATGGCCATGCCAGTCATTGGTACTAGTGCTTGATCTATCTCTGCGGGACAAAAAAGCTTCTGACAATTTGTGAAGGGATTCCTCCATTTGGTGTAGTTGGTCGGTGAGACCAAGTTTGATCTGACTCACAAAATTTTGAAGACCTCCAAGCCAACTTCCAATTATTAAATTCGTTCCTTGTTGGTTCTCATCAGACACTAGCTTTGATACCACTGATAGGTCCTAGTAAAAGCATAAGAATTAGAGCAGTAACTAAAGCTCTCTTAAGATGAGAACAAACCACAATATTTGGAAAATTTTCTSTGTCTTCCTTCTTCTATGAAAAGAGTTTAAACACAGTATATCTCCTACCACTTAGCAACTAGCCCATGAAAGCAGAAATAATGACTTGCAAAAACTGACRCYTAAAGCAGAAGTAATAAATGCCCGAGTAGTGGCTCCTATTCCTGTGACTACAATTCCGAAACTATCTAATGAAAACAAGAATAACTACAACTTGCAAACTCAATCCATATACTTCTGATTTGGRCGAGAAACGTGTTGAGATTTTTGTGAGGTTGAGTTTGTGGCTTATCAGCTTAGATTCTCAGGGTCATGCATACTTCTAACTATCATCCGTGTTCAGATGAGTGAGTAATAAAATATTGTCATTACTAAAATGAATAAACATAACTACCTAATTTGCTAATAGTCAGGAAAGTATCTCGTTTGTTTTTACTCTGAATCTTCTAATATATATTCTAATATACTTTATGCTACAACAATAAAAACGTAACAAATGTCCCCTTCGTGTGACTCCCTTAAACCTTATCCATTCCTAATGACTAACGATGCGGACAAGGAGGGAAAAGAAAAAAGAGAAAAAAGTGAGAGAGAGTGGTAAGAACTACCAAAATCAGATGCATTTGTCTTCCTTGCTGTTTCCTCTCTACTTAGTTTTAAAATTATATTTTTTTCCCTGTTACCTTTCGAGGCTATTTATAATTCTTTATGTTAGCTTTGCTAAATGTATATATGCTTATGATATTTCATTTCCATGTGAGATTTTGATAATGGTTTAAAGTTGGGAGAGAGATTAATATTATGGACAAAAAAGTTTGATCTATGCTAAATCATATTGATCCATTGTTTGTCTCCTTACATTCTTACTATAAGTGTAGATGTGTTGATGCATTAGCATTATCTATCAAGTTCAATACTAGCAAGATAAAAAGATTGCTTTATCATGAAATTTACTATGATCTGTATGATAGTCAAGTGCAAGAGTCGCAAGGTTCCTTAAGTTGAGAGCCAAGAAACTCTTAATCTAGTTCATTTTTGACAACATTATAACTTTGAAATTGGTCCAACTAACCTTTTGTTGAGATTCTTTAATGCTCTTTATGGTTTTCCAAGAATAGTGAAGTTGTTGATGATGAGTGTCCGAGGGGGAGGAGCATGGGATTCTAGTTTGGCCGTCAATGTTGATTACTTGCGGTGGGGTTTTGTGGTTACTTTGGGGGGGCAAGTAAGAAAATTCAATCAACTGAATTGTGTTGCATATCTTTCAAATGTAATAAAATTACATTAATACAGATCAAATATCATGTTACAATACAATTAGTTGATTGATTATGTTGCTCTTAAATAAAGGGGTGTTAGTTCTCTCCTTTTTTTCTTTTTCCTATTTCTGGAGTTGGAGATTGAGAGATGGGAGGAAGTAATTTGATTATAAAATACTTTTAATATTATTTGTCCCTTTCTTTTATCTGGAAATTTGAGGGAAATGAAAAAAAGAGATCTAATTATAAGATTTGTATAGTATATGAACGGAGGTAGTATAATAAGAGCATTTCATTTGGGAGCCTTCATGGTGTTGGCAATGTCGATTACAAAGCAATATCTGACATCAAGAACAAGGCGTTCAATCACTTTGTAGATATCCTCCATGGAAACCATTTCAACGTCAACAGTGATATTGTGTTTTGCTGCAAAATCAAGCATCTCTCGAGTCTCCTTCGATCCTCCAATGTTACTTCCGGCAACCATCTTTCTCCCCTTTAATTTAGTAGGATGAGCATCCAATAACATGAACATAGATGAATTGGGCATACCCGTGAGCAAAGGAGCAGCTTGAAGCTCAAGTATCTCTCCTGGTGCCCCAGCCATACAAAGTTTTGCATGATACTTGATTAGACCAAGAAACGGAGCAAGTGCGTGCTTAGCAGAGACYCAATCAYGTATAACGTCCAGTGTGCGTGCTACAGCCTGCCAAAAATGAAGGAAAGTACTCCGCTTAGCTGCATAATGATGAATTACCAAATTGTTAAGTTCGTCTTCAATATTCAACAAGTTACCGCATTTCTTCTGGATTTTTGCTCACCAAAATGCATCTGCACCAAGACATTTTATAGTTTCATCTTTCTTGCTCTCAGATGCACTGGTAACTGTCACTTTTTCTCCCAAACCCTTTACAAACTTAACAGCCACWTGGCCAAGGCCACCAAGACCATTAATACCTATGTGGTTTCTTGGTTTCGCAATGCCATAGTATTTCATTGGACTGCTAACTGTAACTCCAACACAAAGCATTGGTGCACCACCAACAAGTAGCATGTTCTCTCGGAAATGGATAATTAAGTGCTCATTGCAGACCATCTCATTGGAATAGCCTCCATATATAATGGTTCCATCAAAATAGGGAGCTGAATAGGTTAACMCCATTCTGGGACAATAATTCTCCAGATCTACAGAACAACTATCACAAGTGCGGCATAAACCAACCAAGCGGCCAACACCAACTTTATTGCCAACCTTCACTTTTGTAACCTTTTTACCAACCTCTGTAACTTCATCTACGATTTCATGCATCACAACAAGTATTCGTCAAATCATGAAAATGATCCATATCAAGTGTGCACAATTTGACCGAACGGATGTCACAATGACTAATATAATTCATAGATATCTTTATAGCTATGTTCATCCACAAAATCATACCCTGATACAAGAGGGTTGGTAAAAAGCCCCATTTGTTCTTTAGGAAATGAAGGTTAGTATGATACACCCTAAATAGAGCACCTTCCTTCTGACATCATCGTCAAGTGTTGCCCTGCAAACAAATTTCAGCAAAAAGTATAATTTAGGTCATTCAAAAATGGACATTTTGCAGTCCCAGGGAGAGTTGATTAGGGGGAAAATTGGGGAAGATGATCTGAATCACAAAATAAGTGGATTTGGACTATTTGGAAAACTATTTCAAAACCATGATAAATGGTGACAAATTAYTGACCTTTTACAGATTCTCTAAGTTCTTAATTTGAAAAGGGTCACTGCTAGAGTTGGCCTGTTACCATTTTACTAAAAAGAAAGGCATGTGTACAGAAACTTAAGCAGGTTTTCCAAACATAGAAGAGGTAACAGGGAGTGCAATGCGAATTCTAAGAATTTTGTAAACCTCCTGGAGAATATGAAGGGAGAAAGAACTCCATTAGTATCATGAGTAGCCTATCGGTAGGTCTTCACTGGGTGCTCCTGTAAGGTGATTTTCCAGCCATTTGAAAGCGGAGAAATGAAAAAATCAATAGGCCAAAAAAAAAACAAAAAAACAGCAAGGTACGGGAAAAGAAAGAAGTTTTGTTGCTACGTGGAATGGGAGACTCTAAGTTTTAAATAATTTCATAAAGGAATATTTTCATCATCGGTAATTGGGCTTTTCTTAAATAAGAAAACGTGTAATATAAAATAAGAAATATATTTTTAAAAAATAAGAAAAATGTGTGAAATGTAATAAAAAATTGGGGGTTGTTGAAGSGGTGTTTGGTCCAAATCCAATCATTCAGATTATGTTATGCTGTATCTGACTTGGTTTATGTGAAATTATCATATGCGTAAAATGGATTGTTGTCTTTCCTGCTGTTATCATCTTTTTATTGGTTGTTTGTTACTGAAACAACTTGTTTTTGGTTGGTGCCTCACCTGCTGTCATAGGACAATATGTCAAGAAGTGACAACGAAGTCCTAGGTAGCCAGCCATTCGTTCCGCAGCCCTTATAGAGTAACCAATCAACTAGCAACTTGCCGTATCTAGTTTTCCTACAACTCTTCAAATTCACTTCAGATCTGGATGAAGCAGTGGTTCTTCGTTCGAAACTAGCACAAGCTACAGACTAAAGCAGTGGTCAACCATGGCAGGAGTAGTTGAGAGGAGCCAGAAGTATGTCCAGGAACTGGTAAATGATGGGATTGAAGTCCCAGATCAATACATCAACAAAGATGCAAATATAGGAGTTGCAAGTGACTCTCTGCCATCCTTAGACCTCCCAATTATAGACTTAAGCCATTTGACATCTCGGGAAGAACTTGAAAAACTGCGGGAAGCTTTCAGCTCATGGGGCTGCTTTCAGGTCTGCTTTAAATTTCGAACAGCTATTAGGACCATATATCTTTAGTTTGTTTTCTTCAACTTTCTTTTAGATGCTATTAGAGGCCTGATTTCTTGAACATAAGGATGCTAAAGCAAAGCTACTTCAGATTATAAATCATGGTACAGAGTCCCTCATGGAGGAACTGCGAGAGGCTACCAGACAATTCTTTCATCTTCCCATTGAAGAAAAGGAGAAGTACGCCAGGAAAGAAGATGACGTTGAAGGATACGGCACTGATGAGGTCATATTAGAGAATCAAACTCTGGATTGGACAGATAGGCTTTACCTTATAACTACCCCAGAAGAGGGACGCAAGATGCAACTCTGGCCTGAAAATCCGCGATCTTTCAGGTGATTTAGTTAAGTAAATAAAAATTAACCTGATCAAAATACCGAAATTCCTTTAATCCTCAAAAGGTAAATGCTTTCCCGGAATCCCAGCACAAGTCCTGCAATACTGTTCTTTTGGACTGTTCGATCCTGCTTCTTGCCCAGTTGATATCTGTATATCTTGGATTGTCACAAGGAGTTGACGGATGTTTCTGTTAAATCAGGAAAACGTTGCATGAGTATTCAGCAGGTGTATCAAGGATAATTGAAATTCTTCTCCAGTCTGCAGCGAAGACACTGGAGTTACCAGAGAAGAGCATTTTGAACATATGTGGAGACAAACCGATATCACATTGTAGATTTAACTTCTATCCTCCATGCCGGCGGTCTGAACTTGTTTTCGGTCTGAAACCACATACTGATGGATCAGTAGTAACAATCGTCCTGCCTGACAAAGATGTAGAAGGCCTTCAACTACACAAGGATAACCAGTGGTACAGAGTTCATACGTTACCTCGTGCTCTTGTACTTAATTCAGGGGATCAATTGGAGGTATTATGAGTATTTCCATTCACATTCCAATTTTTCTCTTAATGGCGACATTAATTTCTGATTCTTGAGGGTGCTATTACTTATCTCTGCAGATCTTAAGCAACGGGATTTTCAAGAGTCCATTGCACAGAGCTGTGACAAATAATGAGAAGGAGAGGATCACTATAGCACTGTTCTGGACCCCGGAACAGGGAAAAGGGATTGCACCATTAGAAGGACTTATCGATGAAAGGAGGCCTAGATTGTACAAGTCAGTGAAAGACTACACAGAGACTATATACGAGGCTTACCAGAAAGGCACAAAAGCACTTGATGCTGTGAGGATATGATTTCCACTGAACTCATCTYATTTATTTTGTATCTCAAACAGCTCCAAGCACTTGCYATAAGGTTCTTTTGCGTAACGATCTGCCATGGATATGAATTTGTTTCCCGTTTCCATTTTATYRATTGTTGAATTGATGCATAATATTGTGTATCTAGTTTTACTGGTCTTCTAATAAGAGGAAAAATCAAAATGTAATGCCCATGCTCGAATTAGTGTCCTATTTTGGATTTGACCCTTAATGAATTATAAAGATGAGGGCATTTCGTGAGTAGTATCCTTCTTAGGGCGTTTACTGGTCTTTCCTCCTTCGTACTTTAGTGAATAGTCGTCCTCTGGCTCCACCAAACAAAACATCCATAAAATAGAACTTGCACATGTTGGAGAGCTTTAAATAAGTTATTAGGGAGATATTTGAGAGAGATCATAATGTTCTTGAGATAAATTCTGAATCTTTTCATGTGGTTTGATAGAGACTAAATTAGTGCAATATATATAGATATTTGATAAACTTTAGAATAAAATTATTGCACTGATATTTTATTATTTATTTATGTGTTTTAGTGAGTAAATTAGTGGAAGACTACTTTTTTTTTTTTTAGAAACCCCAATTATTTAAGGACTATTTTTTTGATTAGATTAGATTAGGTTAGATTAGGTTAGTTCAGATTTGAATATTTAAATTAAGTATGTAAGATAACTTAGGAATCCTTTATTTCTTAGTTTTGCATCTTATTCTAAGTTCTCCTATTCTGATTAAGGATTAATGAAATACTACTTCAGTTCATTTGTGAAATCTAACTGTGTTCATATACTCAATTATTAACAGGTATTATGCGCAAATATTTTGTCGAATCTAATAGCTTGTAGCCAAGTTAAACTAGGCAAATCCGTAATTATTTGTTGTAGTTTAACAGACTGACAAATTGGCTAGTTTAATAAACATGCTATCAGATTTATTGATTAGAATTGCCATTGGTACATCTCTTGGGTTGTCCATCGATTATGAGATAATTAATAAGATTTTTCCTTATAATTATCAACACCTAAGGAGGAATTCGTTGTTTAAAGCTTTTGAAATTAATACCCTTATCCAGAACCRTTTTCCTATCGAAAGTTTACTATTAAACAATAGTTTTCTTCAATAATTGTTTCCTTATTTAAACTTAATTGTTGATCCACCATTGTGACCAAAGTTGAAGTGATCGTAAGGGGAAGAAATTGATTCGCCATTCTCAGTGGGAAACGACTTTACTTGCTATCGTACTGTGAGCTTATATATTTTATTTTGGTGAATTAACGACGCACCAAATTTTGGCGCCGTCATCGGAATGTCTTCATTAATCCTTATTCAAATCTAATCAAATCACTGATTGACTACTAATTCAAATATTCAAAACTATCCAAGTTAAATCACTGGTTCATTACAAGGGATATACATTCCACCTTAAACAATAGAAGTTTCTAAAAAAATAGTTCTTCAATCTTAAAAAGAATCTTCCAAATTCGTTCGTTTGTGTACTTTTGTGAACTTTTGGAATTTTGTCTCAAATCACTCAAATAATGCATCTTTTTCTCCAACAATCTCCACAGAGTCCTAAATAAATAAAATATTAATAACACACATAATAAATACAATAATTTTGTTCCAAAGTTCATGAAATGTCCATATATATATATATATATATATATTGCACTAATTTAGACTCTATCATGGTTTGAATGCAGAAGTGCAATATGTATTCACATGTTTCTTATCCAATCTCCAGTTCAATTCATGCAAATTGATGTTGAGGTTTCACTTTCTTCCCTGAGTATTTATTCTCAATGATGAGCTATACATTTTTTCAAGTTTAGTATTTATTCTCACTTTCACTTTTCCTAATGTATTTAYTCCAAGAAATACTCACAGTAATGCTACAACATAATGATGTAACATTACCGGTAACAAAGGTTTTGCAACATCAAAAATGCAAATCGAAACACATAATAACCTCACTTTTTCGGTTTATTGGTCCTTGTACTTTTTTCATTAAGTTGTTCTACCAATGGAAGTTACTTAGTTTTGTGACCATGAATGGTGTTTATGTGAGCTTCTTGAACCCCAAAAGATAGTAAAAGAAGTAGAAACTTGAGTGCATGTGGGTTTGGTTATATTGAGATAAAGTTTAATATCTAGGAAAATATTGGAGACATCTATGTTCAACCCATAAAATCATATGAGACTTGAACTTATTTGTGTTCCTTAAGCTAAGTAACTTCGATAGGTAGAACCACTAGTGTAATAGAAACAAAGACTAACAAACTGAAAGGGTGAGGTCGTTTTCTATTTCGATTTCACATTTTTAATATAGCTAAGCCTTTGCTGTAACATTATGCCCAGCATTGAGAATGCACCAATACTTTTAACCCCTGTTCCCAACCTAATTTCTACTGATTCCTTTTTATTTCTAATTTGGAAAATTCTATATTTGTGCTGAAAGAGGTTTGTTGAACATATGTTGAAATCACATTAGTCTTTTGTATTGAGATGGGATAAATCGTATTCTTAACATATAATTGGTCATGGTTTATTACCACACATTTGCTTAAGGTGGCCAAAATACTCCTTCAATTTTTGTGATAAGTAATGAATTTATTGTTGACTTTTTGTTGCATTTTTCAAGGTAGATGATTTTGTGTTCCCGTTTTCTTTCATTACTGCTTGAGYACTAGCAATGTTTAGGTTTGGGAGTATTGACGTGGGTGAAAACCCATTAATTTCACTAGTAATTATGTGCATATTTTCATCATTTTTAATATGAAGAAATACTACTTTGTACTATTTTACCTTGAATATTACTTAAATCCAATCAAGTGTTATTTATGCAATATTGTAAAATTATAGAATTCATGTGCTATTAATAATGTAAAATGCACTATTTTGTAGGAAAAATAGATTCTATAAATGAAATGGAAGATTACTTGATGAAGAAGTAAAATATTGTTCAACTATAGAAATTCGATGATGCAACATTGAAGACTGAACAGGAATTTAACTGCAATTGAGAAATTAAAGGAGAAAATTGATCCTGTCAGAATTTGAGAAGTCCTATGAGCCTTAATTTAAGGGAATCTTGTTGGGCAAAAAGGTATAAAGTATGAGAAAAAAAGTCATATAGTACAAGTGAATCCTTGGTCCACTAAGAATTTGACAAATGGATTGTTCTTCATATGACAAAAAGAGGAGGAAAGTGAAGAGAGACAAATTTAGCTAGAACACAAACTGATTAATAGAGAAAAGAAATGTTGAAAAGGAGGAGAGAGAAAGGGAGCAAAAAAAGGGAAGCTTAGAAGAAGAAGAAGAAGAAGTAGAAGAACCAAGAAGGACTTCACATGTTGAAATCCTGTTGATGGTCGCCAATTCTGAGTCACCGGCAATCTGCCGCTGCATTGGTAATTTTATAACATGGAGAGAGAAAGAAGATGAACAATGTTTCTATCGAAATGCTATCCTTGCTAGCCGCTTCTTAGCTCGCTGGAAGATCGCCCATTAAGTAGTCAAAACTGCTGCTGAAAGTTGCAGCAGATTGAAGCAGGGCAGAAGAAGAACAGTTGGGATTGAAAAATAAGGAGCAAAGATGCGACAACTCGATTGTAGGGGAAGACTAAGGRACCGGATGGAGGGGCGCCTTAGTTAAGTTAAAGCGTCGAATGTAAGGGCATCTTAATGGAGATTTGAAAATTTCTGTGTGGGTTAAAACGCCACTTCAAGGGGCGCTTTGCATTAACCAGTGCATCACTCCAAGTGGCGACCATGTCAGAATAGCGAGACCCAAAAAAAATAAGGTTAGTTGAGGATTTGAATCCAAAAATCGGGTCATTTGGTCTAATACCCCATTTCTACAGAGTAGAGAGTTTTCAATATAATTCAATTATAATTTTTTGGTATTACGAGAACTCCTTATYAGAATGTGAAAGTTTCATAATAGGAAAATGAACCACCATTCCAAATATTACCAGGAACAAACCAGTTATATAACTATAATTGTTGGTGTGCTAAATTATCTAATAAAAACTGCTATTGTAATTGTGGGAGCTAAGATTTTCAAAACAAAACTTGAGTTTTGACTTACTAGCCGATACATCGGCTCCTCAAATCTATAGCAACCTATTCTTTYAGTGTAAGATCCTCGAGTTAGCTTAAATAAACCTTCTGCAAAGTGTGTAAGCCAATTAGCTAAATGGTATGACTGAGTCGTTTTTATGGTGGTTTCACTCAATTAAAAATCTTAGGCGATATGATGCTGGATCATCAAATGTATACAAACTAAAGTATCCTAGCTAGGCTGTTTGTGAAATTAAGAAACTTGAGGATAAAACTAGCAAACACAAATCACTTAGGAATTTTTTTTTTTAAAAAAAAAGATGTTTATGCAAAGCAATTCCAATAAAGCAACTATTCAGCTGACAATTAGACTTTAAATAAGATGGGGTGTTTCTCAAGTGGGGTGTTGGTTCCTAAGTTGGGACCTTTTGGCAATTTGAAGTGTTATATTCGAGGTTTCAAAGAGTAATTTCATCAGTTTTTTTTTTAAAGAAAAATTTAATACTGGATCATTTCCAAAATATAAGTAAATCTAAATTTACCTAAAAGAAGTTTCCAATGTTATTCCTATTTATAGACCTTAAAATCAGTCTTCTTCAAATGTATTCATATACCTACCYAGCTTGAATGGTTAAGTCAATGATTGAATGTTCTGCGGATTAAACAAGTGGTGAATAGATTTTCTTCTTCAGGCTAACCCGTGTCTTGCGTGGAGCAAAGTTTTCTTCTCCTTTAATCTGTTGTTCTGTAGCTGRGACTGATCAAGGCCTTGATCTTTGTATCTATATCTATATACCTACACTTTAAATTTTATGTGGCTCTTAACTTGTTATAACATTCATTATATATTCTTTGCGTTTCATTGAATGTCCAAAATCTCAAAGCCGCTGAAAATGGAGTCTGATGAGGATACGGATGAAGGCGAAGCTTGGCTTTTAAATATATTGGATCGGTTTCCCCAGGTGCCTGAGATGTCTGATATAGTATATCTTAAAAGCAATCATGATGATCGGCTCAATAATGCTRTGTGCTATGCTGCTCATAAGTACATTATGGATGTTAATAGGCAACTTCACCAACCAACCGCAATTCGCTATTTTAGTTTGAAAAACTCAATCAGATCTATTCGTAAAAGAGTTCTTGCTTCTTTTGATTTTGATGTGCAAGGATCTTTCAATAGAAACTTTGGTGGAGGCCGCCCAGTTAAAAGAGACTATTGAAGRAGCTGCAAATTTAGCAACTGATTATATTCGCCTGGACAAATATGAAAACCATCTAAAAGAGGGAAGTCTTGGTTTTTCTGATCATCGTATACTGCTCTACTTGCAGACGCAGTTAGGAGGAAAACAAGGACTACTCCAAATGAGGTCTTGGTTTGCATTGAGAGTGGTTTGAAGGACATRAGAGAAGACCTCTTAGGAAATYTCTCAAATCTCCAAATCGTCCCTGTAGTAGGCATGGGCGGAATTGGCAAAACAACTCTTACACGGAGAGTTTATGAAGATCCTGATATCGTTCGTCATTTTCATGTTCGTGCTTGGGTTGTGGCATCTTTGGAATATCGTAAGAGGAATGTTTTACTTGGTTTATTAAAGTCGATTGCTCCACTCACGGAAGAAGTGTACGAGGAAGACAACGAAGATTTAGCTCAAAGATTGTTGAAAAGATTAAAGGGTCAGATGTACTTAATTGTCATTGATGACATTTGGACTCCTAAAGTTTGGGATGATATGAAGTTGTGTTTTCCTGATGACAGAAACAAGAGCCGCCTTTTATTCACAAGTAGGGTTGTTGAATTGGCTTCATATATTAGTTCTCATGGCCCTATTCATTCTATGAACTTTCTTGGCCTTGAATATAGTTGGGACCTTTTGTGTAATCAAATTTTTGGGAAAGAATCTTGCCCTCCTAGGTGAATGTAGGAAAGCATATCGCGGAAAAATGCCAAGGCTTACCACTAGCAGTAAAAGTGGTAGGCTGGGCAGCTTTCTAGTATTAGCCAAACACAAGATTGTTGGAAAAATGTTGCTGACACGGCAGGTTTGTAAACAAAAGTAACGCAAATGGAGAGAGTTATCAACATTCAATCTTTGAGTTATAATAACTTGCCGCGACACTTGAAAGTATGCTTCCTCTCATTGGTAATTTACCCTAAGAATTATGAATCCAGGAACTACTTTGGTTTTGGACTTCTATGGGATTCTTATGTCCAAACTTGGCGAGCGATGTAGAAGAGTTAAGCAAGAGGTGTTTGGAGGATCTTATTAGCAGAAACTTAATTATGGCAAGAGAGAGGAAATTTGACGGCAAAGTCAAATCAGTGGTATTCATGATCTCTTGTGGGATCTTAGCATGAGAGAGGCTCGGAAAGATGGTGATTCTATTTTTGGACTGTCCCCTTTGAGCCATCCTTACTCCCACACTGGTGATGATAGTAAGTATGTAGTACGACTCACTAGTACTTTATTTTGACAAATGTTTTGAATCAGATTATCCCATTAGKGTTGCAGGATTCAAACTGCTGAGGACCTTGAGAATCGTAAATCAATCGCAAACCCTGGAGATGAGACATTTAATTGCCTCAGCAATATTGTCTTCTTGGATAAACTTCAAAAACTGAAGTTGTGTTGCAATGTTGAAATTGAGAAACCTAGAAGTATTTGTGTTGCAATGTTGAAATTGAGAAACGTAGACGTTATTCCTCAGTGGAACAGTTTCGTCCCAAATATGAAGCATTTGAGTTTAATTGGAAGCCGTCTACCATGGAATGAAGCAAATACTTTAGCCATGCTCCCCAATCTTGGGGTGCTGAAACTGAAAAGAGATGCCYCTGTAGGGCCAGAATGGCAAATGGATGAAGAATTCTTCCAATTGAAATATCTACTGTTCGAATCATTAGATCTGCTTGTCTGGAAGTTAAACTCAGGTCACCTTCCAAACTTGCAATGTCTAGTTATCAGGAACAGCGATCTAGAAGACTTGCCTATTGTACTGGGAGAAATACCTARTCTAGAGCTAATTGACATGGATTATTGCTCCTCTTCGAGCAATTARGACGCAATGAGTATTTATGAAGCACAACGAGAACTGGGAAATGATAAATTTACCATCAATATTGACCCTATGTACACCCAGGTACAAGTTTATCCTAGAAGGAAAGCTTCTTTTATCCCTTCGCTTTCATATTGAAATCATGTGATTTGCTTTCTCTTGCAGTCACAACTCTTGGGTTTATATCCCACCTTTGTTTACATGGCTTCGCTATTGAAAATGAAAAGAAACCGCAAACAKGTTAAGGGAAAAGAAGCTCGTAGGTAATGGCTTCGTTGTTCTTTTGACATCTTGAATTTCTAACAATTGACTTGATATCTTCTTGTCTTCTTGCACTCTCATTCCCATCTCCCTCGCTATTTTATATTAAAGTTCTTGCAAAAAATTGACATCTTGAATTTCGACCATTTTTGTCATGTTACATTAGTAGCTTGCAGTTCAGCACGTCACACGACAAATTTTACTTGTTAAGGGTGCAAAGCTTCGCATATAACCATGTATAGTTATGAATTATCGCTTGTTTTTATGTAGAAAAATAGAAAATATATTAATTATATTTTTAGGTGATACATTTGTCATTTGAATTGGTTGTTAGATACATCGTCAAATTAAGATTAGCATAGCAGCGTGGTCCTTTTGTTGAAGCTAGTAATGTGCAGTGTATGAACTTGAAATTAATGTATTTGATTTTATATTGATGTTCCTAGTAGACCATAATGGAATGTTGCGAAGACAACACCCTTATATTGAAATTTCTAATTCTTAGTTTTAAAATTTATTTGTTTCCCTGTTATGCTTGTAGCTATTTATAACTCTTTCTACATTCTGGTAGCTTTGCTAATGTGTCTTGATAATTTTGGTGTAAAAAACAGAAAAGAAAAAAATATTAAGGACAAAAGTATGATCTGTCCTTCGTTTTTCTTCTTACATTACTTTATCAAGAATGAATTTTGTTCTCTATGTTAGCAGTGTGCAAGAGTTGCTAGTTTCCTTAAGTTGAGAGACAAGAATATCTCAATCACTCATTTTGGAGAACATTATAATCTTGATACATTAGTCCAATTAACCTTTTATTGAGATTCATTAGTGCTCTTTATGGTTTTTCAGGAATAGAGAAGTTGCAGATGAGGAGTGTACGAGCAACTCATTATCAGTGGAGCCATGTGATTATTAGCTCATTGATTCATGTTAACGTTGATTGCTTGCGTGCAGGTCTTGTATATGATTATATTTCAGAAGCAACTAAGATAATTCAGTTCTGCTGGATTTGTTTCGCTTATCGTTGAAATGTAATGAAAATGATTAAACTGCATGTACTCATACCAAGCAGCATTTCGATATGACTTGGTATAGAGATCTAAGACATTAATAGAAGTCATGATAGACATCATACTTACTACTGCTA
The DNA here is from genome assembly GCA_001752375.1 of Rhazya stricta. Lineage (NCBI taxonomy): Eukaryota > Viridiplantae > Streptophyta > Magnoliopsida > Gentianales > Apocynaceae > Rhazya > Rhazya stricta. The sequence goes on from MEJB01000034.1 coordinate 791,899, forward strand.
TGAAGTCCTCAATTTTATTATGTTGTGAATATAAAAACTTCCACAACTTTGGTGAGAGTCCTACTTTCAAATAACTCTTCAAAAGAGATTTATAATGTGAATTTGAAACTCGCACCCAACTACGTACAAACCTTTACAATATATTATATGGATACATATGAMAAGAAACTCGGTTCTTAATTTCAACAAAAAAACTTAATTCTAATTAGACAACAAAGAAACATAATCATAATTAGGCAACAAAAGATGCTATTCATAGTTGGAATAGGTACATAGTAACTTAAGTTTCATCGCCAGTTTTCAATTGTACAAAATATAATTTGAGTCCCCAAACTCTAACAGGCATTACGGCAATCATTCATAAATGAGCTTTAATTTTCTAATTCTAAAGTTTTACTATCCCATTTCTTTTGACCATCAAGCAAAATTTCTAAAAAAATTATATTAAAAATATAAAGGCATTTATTAAAAATTGTGATAGTTAGTTATTGAATTACAATTTGATAAAATAGGAAAAAATATAATAAATACTCTCTTGAATTTATAAAATGACTAATATTTAGTCAAAATAAAGTAATCTTAAACAACATATATAAAATAATGGAGGGAGTATCTAATATCAATGATGCAAAAATTAGCCAGATAATCACAATTAGCATTGATTTGCAAGGGGGYAAAAGGATATTCAATGTAATCAAATGTCCATAAAGTTTTCGATTCAATTTCACAAAAGGTCTCAGCCAGAAGTATAGTCAAAAGGTTAACATTATTAAATGATATATGGTAATCAAATTCTAATAACAATCAATAATGTGAATTTTAATAATTGAAAATGGACTTCATTGGTCTGTCACCCGAAATAATTTGTTTCTTTTTGGTTTTTTAAGTAAAATAAATATTACTGATCATGACGGCTCAAAGTGATTGAAGATAACCAAGGCTGTATTAAAATGAAGAAATTTCTTCTGTATATAATCTCTGTTAATTACCTACCTATCCCACAAAAGTTGAATAAATTTAGGAAAGTATCATATAGAGGATATCTATTTCTAACCAGGTTTATGGTTGTTGTTGTCAAGGTTAATTTTAAAATTGTTAATCAATTAATTCCCATTTGTAGAAAAGTATGAATTCGATATTCTATGATAATCAAATTTGACTAATCATCAATAATGTGAATTTTTAAATAATTAAAAAATGGATCAGGTTGGTAAGTTTTTTACCCGATGAATTCAATATTCTTTTTGGGTGTTATATATATATATTATCATGATCATGACTGCTTGAAGTGATAGGAGAAAATTATGAATATTATTAGCATATAGATGGTTTAATATATAAATAGCTCATACCAAGAAGTAACATGAGATTTACCATAGTTTAAGTTCATGTGTCTGGGAATGCATTTTGAAGAATTAATATGAGATTTTAATGTGCAGCTTGTACTCATTTGTTGTGGAGCATTTTTTAATATGAATTAATATGAAGATCTAAGACACTTCAATATTGATAGACATCATACTTGTAATTATAAACACCTTGATTTCATTATTTGAAGAAGATCACTTCCCTCCATCTTCCTCTTTCTTTTCATTTGTCTCCTGGTTCCATGGGAAGAGTTTAAATTGCTTAAAGTTAATTGAGCAATATTGAGGTCTCCATGTTAAAAATGCCTAAAAAATCGATTTGATCTTCACCCTTTGAAGTAGTTGAKTTTTCCAGATGATGGAAATTTGTTTTGATGRGCAAAGGCAGCACTTCAAGCATCAGCTTCTTTTCTGGAGCCAGAGCCTAGGCGATATGGAGATGGAGTTTTCTTAGTTGTCGAAGAGGCACATTTGTTGATTCCATATTGAGTAAAGAAAAGGTATTAGTGTCCAACGCACTGTTGCTCATTGAAAGGCATTGGACCGACAGCTAGCTAGTTGGATTAGTTGGCTTGTGCATCTCTTCTGGGAAGGATCATTTGGCAGGAGGTTTTACATTCTTGCTGTCAAGGTTAGGTAAAACTATTAAATTATCAGTCAWTTTGATTTGTGTTTATAGATGAGTATGAATGCAATATTTTATTGCAATCAAATTTGAATAAATTGTGAATCTAAATAATTGTGAAATGGATTSGGTTGGTCTWTTACCTACTGATTAAAACAACTATTTTATGTAGAATTCAATATTTGTGTGGCATCCGAAGGGYGGTTTGGGTGGAGAGAAGTCAATCGATTTAAATATAGACTTTCATCCCAACAGATACAGCTGCCTTATAGAGAAGCTAAATCAAATCTTCTAAGTCATTCCAGATCTGGGTGAAGCTGTGGCTCCGCAGTCGAACCAGCACAAACTACATGCTAAAAAGGTCAGATGCGTTCCGTTTTCTCTACAGACAGAATATATTTGATTGTATCTACACATCTTGAGCCAAAAAAACAAAACTTCGGATGATGCAGTGTTTGGTCAACTATTAACCTTTCACTGAGCTTATCTTTCTAGAACCCTTGAAAGATTAAGCCAGACATTGATGGAGCCTAGGTTCCTTACTCAAAACAGGAACAAATAGCAGGTAAAACAAGATGAGGATCAAAGGTGATATGTTTCTTTCTGATGTTTCCTTCTGCTATATATTTATACTGTTTCTTAATGAGATTGAGATAAATCTTCTTGAGATTAGCTCTGAATATTTGGTTTGAGTGCAGAAGTGTCGTATCAATCAACATACTTCTTCTCCAATCTCAGATTCTCAGTCTCTGCAAGGGTTTCTCTTTCCACTCCTGATTTCTGTGAGTATTTATTTATTGTAGTGCTGATTGACACCTTGTTTTCTTTCTTGCATGTAGTAGCATTGCCAGTTCACAGGTTTACAATTTTAGTGCAGTTTTCTAAATGCGTAAATTYATATTTTCATCTTTAAAGCTTACTCTCTGTCCAACTATAAACAAACAAATAATAAATTATATAGAATTAACAAAAGCATGAAAAACTGAAGAAAAGATCTAGGTATCTAGTAAAATGAACTTCTATAAAAAGTACAACTAGATTTTAAAGAGATTTATCATCCCAGATAGTAAGGATTAAAATCTTAAAAGGGAAAAAATAACAGCATTTGTCATTTGTGCACCAGAATTCAATCATTTCTTTTACAAATCCTAATGCTTCTCTATTTAATTCTATGAATTCTTTCGATTTATTAACATGCTTTATGAGTTCCACATTGTTAACTAATGAATTGGTAAAGTAATTTCGTTACGAGTRATTTTACTTAAAAGCATACGAATAAGAAGGACATCAAAAAGATTTATTGTTTTTCTTAAAAATATTCGAAGCGCTTATAGATATTACCTTTTGTTCTTCTAAAAGAGTTTTTGAAATTTAATAACATTGTTATCTAATGTGGCCCTTCTAATAACTTGCTTCCCTTCTAACCTAAGATCTTGAATTGATGCTCATCCTTACAACATGGTATCGTAGAATAATATATGAATAGTTTGTGACCTTTTACATGATTAAGCTTTTTATGCAGCATATATTTATTTACTTATATTTTTATGGACCGTAATTCTTCAAAGTACCAAAGTGACATAAGATGTGTCTGTTGTATTTTCTTTTTATCAATTACGTGTCTACTTATAAACGTTACTTTTTGCTCTTTTTTCATGTAAAAAGTTATTTTGAGTTGTTCTCGATTATTTTTTAAAATAGTTTTTAGCTTAAAAAAGTTGAAAAAGCAACGTGGAGATGTTGATTTCTAGACTAGCTTTAGCTGATTGATGCCGTTGAAAAAATAAAAATTATTTATTTATTTTTAAACTACTTTCTTCAAGAGCATTTGTTTTTCCGAACGACTAAAAACAGCATCAGCTCAGGAGAATAGCCTCTTTGAGTGGTACTTGAATTCAAAGAACTTCATCTAAGAATGTGAAAGATTTATGATTGGAAAATGAATCATCATTTCAACTGACTTTTTCTTCCAAATTCTTGAATAAAAAGAGTATTTCAATCCATTGTGGATGATAAACTTTTCCATTTACTATGCCAAACGTGCGGTAAGAATCTTCGATATTAGGAACTAAAGGAAGTTCGTCTCTACTAAATTTGGRGGAATATACTCAGGTAGAATAAGTTTTTTTCTTTTTTCGGAAAGGGAAAAAAGAACGAAAGACCCTTTGATTTCCCTTTTTATAGAAATCTGAGATATAATTCCTASGGTTTCATACATTTACTTTCACTTGGTAGAGTCTTGCTAGTGATATGGGTCATAATCCGAACCCASCTCACCCCAGTTCCCGTTGTGGCATTTCCATTTTACAGAACTAGAACAAGGTAAAGTCCATWAAACTTAAATTTAACTAACATTTCTTAACCAAGAATATAAGATCCTKTCAATTTCAACCAAAGGAGTTCTAATTGTATTGACGTCCTTCATTCCATTCTMGAAATGGAAACAATATGAGCCTTGATTCTATTAGTATGTAATTCATAGGATCGAACTAAATGAGCATATCTCAGATAGAATTTTCAGGGCCAAATAAATGAACTCCTTTCAAGCTTTTTCTTCATAAAGCAAAATGTAGAAGAGTTACATTTACACTAAATGCAATAATAATCACATTTTTAATATGTGAATTTCTTATTATTTCAATACTGAGCCAATGGTTCCCTCAAAAGGATTAAAGGTAKTAATGAATTTTCCTAATTATTACATTGGTGTATCTTAAACTTATTAAAAGGATTAAAGGTTCGCTCTGATTGATTCTATTTTCATTTTATTCAAGTTTATAAAATGGTTTCAATTTTACGAGTCCATATTCATTGTTCTTCAGTGTTTCTGATCACATTAACTCACTATTTCTTTCCTTTTGTAGCGTAATAATCTCAAAGCCGAAAGAAATGGAGGAAATTAAGCCTGCTATTGATGAGCTCGTTAGACTAATATCTGCCATAGATTTTGATGAAATGGACATGGCTGCTATACGCTCCTCTTTGACAGCTGCAATTAATAACTCAGCTCTTGGCGTGTTGAATTGTGACATTGTTCAACGTTTCACATTTGACATATTTGCATGGACGATCGCACATTGTGCTGTGGGCAACGTTCCAAAATTACATGTTGAAGCCAAAAGAAATGATCGAATCACAGAAGCTGCATACCATGCTACGTTCAGGTCCTTTGAGTTAGTTATGCAGCAACTTCGTCAACCAAATGCAAATCGCTATTTCAGTGCCAAAAGAACAACCAAATCTCTGTGTAGAAGAATTCTTTCTCATTTTGATTCCTTTTGCAAAGATCTTCTGATTGCAAACACCTCCGATGCTATTAATATGAGAAGCGATATGCTGACTGCAGCAGAATTAGCAAAGGAATTCATTCGTCAGCAAAAAGATCAAATTCAATTCCCTGAGGATGAAATATATAATTATGATGGGCGTATTTTGCAGTATTTGATTTTGCAACTAAGTAGGAACGTCGGATTTGAAGATACAGGTTCAAATATGCAGTATGCCTCTCAATCCCTGGTTAATAACTTGGTAGGCCTTGCTGGTGACTTGACAAAGATTGAAGAACGGCTTAAAGGAACTCTACGGAAACTTGAAATTATATCGATATTAGGCATGGGTGGAATCGGTAAGACAACTCTCGCAACACGAGTTTATGAGGATCAAAAGATTAAATCTATCTTTCATGTTCGTGCTTGGGCTACAGTATCTCAGGAATATAATGAAAGAAACGTTTTGCTTGGCTTGTTGCAGTCCATTGCCCCACTTCCTGAAGAAGTACTTAAGGAAGACAAAGAACAACTAGCTGAACGGCTATATAGAAGATTAAAGGGTTGGAGGTTCTTCATTGTCATTGATGATATTTGGACCATAAAAGCTTGGGATCTAATAAAGTTGTGTTTTCCAGATGACAGTAATGGTAGCCGGATTGTATTAACAACTAGAGTCACTGAAGTGGCGTCTCATGTTAATCCTGAGAACCCCCCTCATTTCATGAACTTTCTCAACCCTGAAGATAGTTGGGAGTTATTACGTATACAAGTGTACGGGAAAGAAGCTTGGCCCCCTCATTTGGTTAGTGCAGGAAAGTATATAGCAGAAAAGTGCCAAGGATTACCACTGGCAATTAAAGTGGTAGCAGGGCATCTTTCAAATATTGAAAGAACGCAAGAATGCTGGGAGGAAGTTGCAAACAGGGTGGGTCTGGCAGCCGAAGTAACCCAGATAGATTCTCTGCTTAACATTCTCTCAATGAGTTATAATGACTTGCCTCACCACTTAAAAGCGTGCTTCCTTTCAATGGTGACCTTCCCGAAGAACTCTGATATTTCAACAGGAAAACTAATTAGAATGTGGAGTGCTACGGGATTTCTACCTTCAAAGCTGCCAAATAGTATGGAAGAAGTAACTAAGGAACAGGTAGCAATGAAGTGCTTGGAGGATCTTGTTGGCCGAAATTTAATTATGGTGAAAAAGAGAAGATTTGATGGTGAAGCTAAAGTATGTGGCGTCCATGATCTCTTGTGGGACTTGAGCATGAGAGAAGTTCGAAAAGAAGGAAACTTGGTATTTGGTGACACCTCCTTATGCCCTTCCTACTTTAATACTAGTGATGGCATGAGGTATGCAATGGGTCTCACCCGTACTCTACTATATTTTGACCAATCCTTTGAATTAGACTGTCCCCTCAGCTCTGCAGGATTCCAACCTCTCAGAGTGCTAGACATTTTAAATCAGTTTTTTGATCAATTCCCCAATGAGATTACAGACTTGGTTAATCTGAGGTATCTTGCCTTAGCCACTTGCGATAATATTCCAGGCAGTGTGTCCAAACTTTGTTATCTGGAAACATTAATTAACAATCATGAAAGGGCAGGTTCAATATTACCAAAAGAGATATGGTTATTAGCATGTCTGAGGCATCTCCAGATAGGAACTTACACTTACTTGGCCGAACCAACATTTGCAGAATCTGAGGGTATTTGTYGCGTCTTAGCTCTTCCAGATCTTCAAACGATRTCAAATTTAAGTGTTTCCAGTTGTACAAAGGAAGTCTTCTTAAAGATTCCAAAKCTAAAAAAGTTAGGGATTCATGAAACTGGAGACGAAGATGAGGAAGATGATCAGCTCTTGTTCAGCTCCCTCAACAATCTTGCCCACTTGCATCAACTAGAAAACCTGAAGTTATGTTGCAATCCGGAGCTCGGGAGACGAAGACGTATCCCCGACTGGAACAGTTTCTTAACAAACATCAAGCAGTTGACTCTAATTAGAAGCAATCTGCCTTGGAGTGAAATGAAGGCTTTAGCCATGTTACAGAATCTCGAGGTTCTGAAACTGAAAGAGAATGCTTTCACAGGGTACGAATGGGAAATGGAAGAAGAAGAATTCCTACATTTGAAATTTCTTCTGCTCGAATCTGTAGAACTGTGGCTCTGGAAAGCAGAAGCAGATAATTTTCCTGCATTGAGATGCCTAGTTATCAATGACTGTGATGTAAACGGTATACCAATTGGCATGGGGCAAATATCTACRCTGCAGTTAATTGACTTGGATTTCATTAGCAGRGTGACCACTTATTCGGCTAAAGAGATTGAAAGAGAACGAAAGGACATGGGCAATGAAAATTTTATGGTGCGTATTGGCCATATTATGCCTGAGGTAAGACTTTCTCAGCCAGAAATATTTTTTCTCCTTCATTATATAATTGTCTATTTGAATGAATCTTTGATTAAAATATATCTTTTTTCGTCTTCTTATGTACTAATATATTTCACCCGTGGAACTAGAAGTTTCTACAGTTCAATTTTTCCTTTTGCATATTGATTCCTCTAGCTGGTTGTTGTTGAAATAAGTTATTACTTAGCCTTGCTTTATTATCTCTTCACTGGAATCTGTTTGCCTTTTTTGCTGCAGCAACAACTTATTTCTTTTGTTGCGACATTTMCCTACATGACTTTGCAACTGAAAATGCAGCGGGCTAAAAAAGGCAGAAGAGAAAGGAAAGAGAAAGGCATTGTTAGGTAATTGAATGCTGCTGTATCTTCCCCTCTTTCCTAGCCATCGTTCTCAACTAACCCTACAATTCTGACATTCTAAATTATCCAAAATGTTAAATTCTAGCAAGATGTCAAGCGATAACTCGTTAAAAGTTATCGTTGACATCTTGCATTGTTACTCATGTTCAAGATTTCCATCGCGTCAAATAAAAGATTGAAGTCAAGTTACAATTCAATAACCAATTAATGAAATATTAATAGGAATCAGAATGCATAGTGTACTGGTATGAAATATATTTACAGTTCAAATTAAAATTACTCCGATGAGTTTTTGTCTAAATTCATTGATGCTTTCCTGCTTTCAGGAAAACACAAGTTCTTGCTGTTGATTGCGCGAGCAACTCTTTGCTCGAAGCAGTGACTGAAGAGTGATATCAATTGTTTACAGATAACTGATATTTCTTCTTTTACTCTATTTGTCCCTGGAATATACTGCAGAGAGTCATGTTTTGCTCTTCTCTAAAGACTCCAATTACTGGTCTTGCAATTTGGAAAACTGTTTCTTTATTCATATGTTTGGATTGGGCTGTCTTAAAATAAAAGGCTCAAAATAAAGGTTCATTTATTCATACTGAGATTTGCTGTCTATGGAGGTTCATTTTTTTTTTAATGTAACAACTTGGAGTTTGTTATCTTATTCTTTGAATTGGAGTTTGAGAGTTAGAAAATTTAACATATCATCTTGGAGTTATTTGTTGACATCGGCCATTTTTAAATGTTAACAATTTTCAGAGTTGAACGAAGTTTAAAAAAGACAAAATCTTTTGGCCAAAATTTTTAATGTTAAAACAAACAAAGCTAGAGCCCTTGTCCATTGCTAAACCATTCAGAAGTGCAGGGCAGCTGGTTCCAATAAGACTTTAAACTTAATTAATATAGCATTAAATATAAAAGATTTAATCCTAAACCCTTTTTTTGGTTTTCATATGACCACAAATACTAGATTAATCATGCTCAGCAGTATATAAGAGTAGACCAATTGGAAAGTAAAGTCCATTCAACACAACAAAATCAAACAACCTCAGATATGCAACAAACCTTCTAATATTTCCAACATGCTGCCATAATGTAAAGCATATACCCATAATAACCATCATAGTGAATATAGAACCTAGCAAWAAACTGAAAACCAATATCACATTAGAGAAGCAAGCAATAAACTGAACACAATGGAATGTCCAGGTAAAGAGGCATCTTAGCAATCAAATTGCCAATGGAATTGTTGCAAAGACAACGCATTTGTAGGTGGTGCAGAAAATTGTTATATTTTACCTAGTCTCCCATATGTTGAAGTTTCTAATTCTTAGTTTTATAATTTATTTTTCTCTGTTATGCTTGTATCTATTTATAACTCGTTCCGGCTTCTGGTAGCTTTGCTAAATGTATATCAGCTTATGTGTCTTGATAATTTTGGTGTAAAACTAGAGCAAGTGAAAATATTACGGACAAATTAATAGTATGATCCATCCTAAATCAATATATATCCTTTGTTTTTCTTCTTACATTATTTTATGAAGAAATGAATCTTGTTCTCTCTGTTAGAAGTGTGCAAGCGTTGCTAGGTTCCGTAAGTTGTAAGAGACAAGAATATGTGGAGTTGCTAGGTTCCTTAAGTTTTGTGAGACAAAAATATCTAAATCTAACTTATTTTGGAAAACATTATAACCTTCCTTACATAGATTTTGGTCCTTTATCATATGAAGCATTTGAATTTATTTTGTTGAATGAATTCTTTAACAAGTTATCATGCTTTGACTGTCTTAGGATTGTATTAATTTATAGTACAAGATTTTTGTATTTTAAATATAAATTTTAGTTAGATATCCCAGTATACTTATCTTCTCAGATGAGGAACTCTAATCTTTTAGAATTTGTATCATTGATTTATCTCTAATGCACACTTTTTGTCATAGCAAGATCCTGTATGGGTTTTTTAGAACTTGTCACAAAAATGTAAAACCCTTTAACTTTTAGCATTAATGAGTTTGACAAATTTTGGGTTTTTTTATGATATTTCTGTAACTCAAGAAATTGTTTGGGATGTTTGTATATATATATATGGGACTACTAAATAATAAGTCGAATTAGAGGGTTAGACTTAAATAATAAGTTTGGGAGTGGGATTAGTTTTTAACGGGAGTTCTAAATTATGATGACACTCTTCAAACATGGAGCAGATGTCTCACCACGGGGAGAGTCTGAGCGACAATCATAGGAAAGATTATGATTGTTCGTAGCGACAACATACGGAATCATCGTAAGCAGATTCTACTTACTCTCGCGCATTTTAGTTCACCAAAATGTAGGAATTATGAAAAATCTAGAGTTATATACTTTAACATTGCCAAATATAAATGAGCATATGAATTAGTTGATCAATGTTAATAGTATCTTATGCTCAAGCTATTTCGCTTATGTGGCTATTATGTACGAATTTGAAGCCTTAATAGGTCTATCTGAGTCACTGTGCCAACCTAATATGCAGCATGCACAATCTCTTGTGGGACTTAAGCATGAGAAAAGTTCAAAAAGAAGGAAATTTTACTTTGATAAGACCTCCTTGTGTCCTTCCTACTTTAATACTAGTGATGACATTGAGATATGCAATGGGTCTCTCTCGTACTTCGCTATATTTTGATCAATGTTTTGAATTGGATCGTCAATTCTGTTTTGCAGAATTTCAACTTCATAGAGTGCTGGACATTTTAAATCAGTATCAGTCATTTGATTTTCCATGATATTACTGGTATCTTGCGTTAGCCACATGTGGTAATATTCCAGCTACAGTGTCCAAACTTTGTTATCTAGAAACATTAATTAATAATAAACGGAGATTATAGAATCAGAAGAGTTGCATATGAAGCTATCAGGTCTTTGAGTTAGTTATGTAGCAACTTCATTAACCAYATGCACATTGCTATTTCAGTGCCAAAAGAACCACCAAATCTCTATGTAGAGGAATTCTTTTTCACTTTGATTCCTTCTGCAAAATTTTCTGATAGCAACACTTGCCATGCCACACATTTGAGCAATTGTACGCTGGGAGCAGTAGAATTTGTAAAGGGATACATATGATAGCAAAACGATCAAATCTAATTTCGAGAGGATATATATATGTAATTTATCTATTCTTCAGAGCAGGCATTGGTACTAACAGGGGACATTAAGTTTGAAGATACTGGTTCGAATATACAGAAAGCCACACAATCCCTGGATGATGACATGGTAGGCCTTGGTGGTGACTCAGAAATGGAAGAACGACTTACAGGAACTCTTCCAAAACTTGAAATTATACCAATAGCAGGCATGGGAAGAATGGGTAAGATTACTCTCGCAAAAAGAGTTTATGAGGATCATCAGATTATATCTAACTTTCATGTTAGCTCTTTGATTAAAGTATATTAGGAATATAATGAAACAAATGTTTTACTTGGCTTGTTAGAGTCGATTGCCCCACTTCCCGAGGAAGTGTTTATGGAAGACATCAAACAATTAGCTGAACGGCTACATAGAACATTAAAAGGGGGGAGGTAGCTCATTGGAGTACAGTAGCTTGGTGGCAGTAATTTGGCTAAGGAGATTCATAAAGAAAAAATGGGCAGGGGGAATGAAAAACTTATTGTTCGCATTTGCCATGTGAATCTTCAGGTAAGACTCTCTTAGATCGGAAATTGTTTTCTATTTCGATATGGAGATCTGATTATTGTGTCCTTGAATGAATCTTTGAGCAAAATATATATTTTCTTCATCTTCTTCTTCATATGTACTTGATATATTTCTCCTTGGAACTACAATTTTCTATACCTCAATTTTGCTTCTGCATAATGATCCCTATAGCTGGTTGTTGTTGAAAAAAAGTTATTACTAGTCTTTTTTTATTATCTGCTCGCTAGATCTGTTTGCCTTTTCTCTGCAGGAAGAATTTGGGTCTTTTCTTACGGCCTTTGTTTACATACTTCACGGCTGAAGATGCTGAGGGCCAAAACAGGCTAGAAAAAAAGGAAGGGGAAAGACACTGTAAGGTAATTGTTCAAGCATGGGTCATCCTACCGATAAATGTCCTATATTTTGAGATGATCCCTATGACTGTGCAAGAAATGGAGGATTTTCAGACCTACCACAATGGAAATATAATCCTTATATAGATGCTTACAACTCAGAATGGAGTGATTATCATGATTTTAGTTATGAAGTACAACCATAAATTTTTCAACATTCTCAACCTTAGAAGCCTACTCAACCACAAGAGCTCCTTGCAAATTTAGAGCCAAGTATGCCTCTTGTAGATCTAGCTGAAATAATTGCTAAAGATATTGAATTGATTCAATAAGAAAATCTCAGATTTCAACAAGAAAAATAAAGGTATGAACAAGAGATAATGACAAACATACACAACATAGAAATCCAAACTCATGAATGGAAATTGCAATAAGTAAGTTTGAAGAAAATCAGGAGGGGTTGTCTTCCCAAGTTTATATAGTTCCAAGAGAAAATGTGGGTACCATGATCATGGGGAGTGAAATTGAGGCGCAGAGTACTTTATTTAAGGAGGAAGCATATGAGGAAGATGACAAGTTTGCAGAAAAATAAGAGGAAGAGCAGAAAATTCTCTAGACTTTTTGCCAGGTTGAGATAAATTCCCCTTTATTTGATTCAATTAGACAAATAACTCATTATCTTCAATCTCTTAAGCAGTTGTGCAGAAACAAGAGAGAGCTAAAAGACAATGAATTGTTAAGTATGAGGAAGAACATTTCTATTAACCTTCAAAAGCAACTGCCACCCAAATGTAAGGACCCAGGTATACTTAACTGTCCCTTCAAGAGGAGGTGATGCAAGTACTGAGAATGCCTTGTTAGATCTTGGAGCTCATATAAATATCATACCTCTTTCTCTTTATTCATCCTTGAATATTTCTTTGTTAAGGGAAATAGGTGTGATTGTTTAGCTTGTTGATAGATCTAATGGGAATCGTGAGGGGTTTCAGAAGGATGTTCTAGTTCGAATTACTTATGAGATGGTTGTTCCAAATAAACTTTATGAGTTTGATATGAAATATGATATTTAGTCTAATTTGATTTGTAAAACATCTCGGACAAGATTTGATAAATATGATGGTACACCCACCATGAAATTTTATGGTGAAATGGTTAAATATAATCTTTAGAGTTCTATGTGACATCCTAGTGATAGACCTTCAGTTTTCGGTACGGATGCTTTTATTCATCTAGAGCAGAAAATTTTTTATTTGAATAATAATGATAAGTTGAAAGTTGCTCTTAATAGAAATTTTACTATTGAGAGGGGGTGCATAAATTCTTGAAGATGGGATCTTGATAAATTACATTATGGATGGATAAAACTTCTTTTGTTACTAACATATTTCTCATTGTGCAGTTGAGATCTACAATATGGACATTGGTTAAACTTTTAATGTCAATGGCAATAAACTTGAACATTTTCTTGAGCATGTGGGTGTCTAAGGTTAAGGAGATACAATCGATTCAACTGATATCGATTAATCTGAATAAGGAGAATGTCTAGCCAAGACATTAAAGAAAGGCACTTGTTGGGAGGCAACACAATAATTTTCATTTTTTTCTTTTCAGTTTTTTTAATTATCCGTATGGAGTTATAATTGACTTCTTTGGTTTTTTAAGACAAATTCCGTAAGAACAAATTTTTGAGCTCTCAGAATTTTCCAGAAGCGTAGTCAGGATACTATATGCCCATATAGATTTAATAACATATTTCCTTTTATTATTTTTATTGCTTTATTATTTTATTTTTATTTTTATTTTATTTTGATTTTCCTTTTTCTTCATTTGCCAAGTTTCTACCCAAAAAAAAGAGGAAAATATTTCCTTTTCTTGTAGAAACAACATCTTTTTTATATATCTTAAGAAAATTCAAAAATATTTTTAATTTTTTATTTCTATTTCAGAAAATCCAAAAAAAAGAATTTCCTTTCCTTTTTACAATTTACTTTCTCTTAATTTTTTACCTTTTCAACCACCGCTGCTACTCYCCGGACGTCGTCGACGCTGCCTGACCACCTCTTTGACATCACTTCAGCATCCTTATAGGGCAGTCTCTCTCTTGTGTTCCCTTCACCTTTGTTTATTCTTTTCATCTTTTGTGGTCTTTTTGTTTCTTGTTTGTTTTGCGTATATTCTTTTTGTTCATTTAGTTTCCTTTTCCTCAACTCTTTAGTGCTTTATCGAGGACAATGAATCCTTTTAAGTGTGGGAGAGAGTTCTTTATTGTTATTTTTGAACTAATAGGATTTTATTTGTCAAAAGCGTAAGAAATCACAAAAATAATTTCCTTTTTCTTTTTCTTTTGGTGATTGTTTACTGTTCAGATTTTTTTTTTTTTAAGGATTTCAAAAGCTTCGATGCACTYTATGTCATATGTTGAGTTGTAACCCTATTTGATTATATGTAGAAGTAGTTATTTCAAGCATATGCGAGTGTTACACAAAAAGAAGCGTAATACCACCGGCCTTTTACGCAAAATTACCCTGGTTAAAATGCTTGATTGGCCAAATTTAAGTTCACTATTTGATACGACTGTTGTTCGTCAGTATTTTGATGCTATAGGCTAGTCGTCTTATTTGGATATAGTATGCCCTGCGTTTACTGAATTAATTAGAAAATTTTATAGCATATGGTAGTCTATCTGAAAAACTATCTATAACTTACCTTGCTCTGGTCCTGCTATTATATTCCACTAATTTAGGGTCAAACAATGATTTATGATAATCAAATTAAGAACAGTGAATAATGTAAATTTTAATAATTGTAAAAATGGACTGATGAGATTTTTTTTTGTTATTAAAATAATGAATGCAATTTAAGAAATTTCTTAAAGTCACTGCATTTGCTACAGGGCCTCCACTTCAACTTTCTTATTTGATTAGAAACAATTTTTTTTCTTTCAAGCCTGAATCGATTAAGGCAAAGCTTAATTTTTTTTTTCTAGATTTTAGAATTTAATTTTGAATAATTTCTTTTTTCTCTTGAGAAATTACAATTAACCATTCAAACTTCCAATCCAAATGAAATTGTTCATCAAAGAAAATTCCGAACTCTTTTAAGAAATCAAAATCTAAATTTTTTCCACAATATGATCATAAACTATCTTAATGCAATAAAATTTGAATATGCGTATCAATTATAAGAAAAATAGACACAAATATAAAATATATTAAATGTCAATATGATAATCTCATCACCACAAMATGATAATCTATCTTATCTCCTTGTCCCACAAAGTTGAATAATTCTAGGGAAATCTGCCTTAGCAGGTTTGTGGCTGTTGTTATKAAGATTAGGCAAAAAATTAAAAGTATTAATTAATTTTCTTTCTTTTTGTTGATAACTATGAATATTTCAATATTTTATGGTAATCAAATTTGAATAACATACAATAATGTGAATTTAAATAATTATAAAATGGTCTGATCATGACTGCTCCAAATTAACGATAATTTAATTTAAACCTTAAAATGATCGATTAATTCATCTAGCCCTAAATGAAACAAAGACAAGAATTAATAAAGTACATGTATTCAAACAAATCAATGATATATGGGGTTAAGACATTCTTTTCTCCAACTCACTGCATCTATGAACGAATTGATTCATACTTAATGMTTTTMGTCTRGAGTTTSCTAATGGCAGAATTCTCCAACTTTATTTAATTATCYATTTYATAAATTATAATTATCCAAAATTGTACCACTCTATYTAATTTTTTAATGTTCGATTCTCTTTAATAAACTCTYAAGAAARCACARAATAAATGAGATCTATCTTTAATAAATGCTATCATATTCCACTACAGTTCATAACAATATCATCTTCTTTCCACGAGATTCCTATAATCATATAGTATTTGGATTTGGAAATGGCAACAAAACTTGGAGGAGCAGAGGTGTGAATATTRGTTTGGATTAGTTGACTTGGTTGTTGCTGTCAAGGTTAGGTAAGATTCTTAAATTATTATTATATCTGATTTGGTTTATAGATGAGTATGAATTCAATATTTTATTGTAATTAAATTTGAATAACAATCAATAATGTGAATCTGAATAAATATAAAGCGGACAGGGTTGGTCCATTACCTACTGGTCGAAACAGTGTGAATCACAGCCTGAGATGATAGGAGATACTAGGAACGGGCAAAAGAATAGTGTGTGAATTCAATATTTTATGGCATCTCAAGGTGGGTTTGGGTGGAGAAGAAGCCAATCCATTTAAATATACACCTTTCATCCCATCAGATACACCTGCCTTATGGAGAAGCAAAATTAACTCTTCAAATTGCTATAGTTATCCAACATATCTGTGAAGCTATGGTTCTTCAGTCTAAACCAGCATAAACTACAGCCTAAAACAGCATAAGATGTTTTACTTTTCCTGTACATCTTGAGCCACGAAACGTGGGATGCTGGAGTGTTTGGTCAACCATAACCTTGCACTGAGCTAATCTTTCAAGAACCCGTAGAACATGAAGACAGATATCGATGCTGTTTAGGTTCTTCAGTCAAAACCAGAAACAGCAGTAAAAGAAGATCAGGAGGAGGTATACTTTGCCTTCTGGCCTTACAATGTATAATGTACGGATTGTCTCGAGAGTCAACTCTAAATCTTTGGTGGAATTGGAGTTTAACGCAGAAGTATCATATGAATCCCATGGTTCTCTCAA
>MEJB01000034.1:810118-833565 GCA_001752375.1 Rhazya stricta
CAAGACTTGTCATATTTCAACAAATATAGTGGTCAGCTTTTAGTGATGGTTTCATCGAGATGTCATATTTCTCAATTGGGGAACGTGTCATTGGGTAGATACATTGATGAGGATTATGATTATAAGACCTAGTGACTAAGAGTTTGATCTTTAAGGCACTAATACCCCTGCCCTTGATTTCCTAGTCAAGGGTGAGGGTGGGAGTCATGATGATAGCTTAAAAGATGTCATCTCCACCCCCTATTAGGTTTAAGAGTAGTATACTCAACTATCATTTTAGGGGGGTCAAAGTTTAGCTCGTATTAGTGTACGCATGTTGTACATGTAGGATTGCTGGAAATATAAAATCCGAAGCATTTATTAGGGCCAACTTCATAGCGGTAACAATAGCCGATAACAAATGATATGTGTTGAAAAACTAAGTGATACAGTGAAGAACTCAAATATAACTATCCTTTCTCTCATTTCTAATGAATTCAAATGCAACAACAAAGTTCTGTCTGGTAGGTGTTATATATACCAACTACTTCGAAATACGAAATCTTCTATTAGTTTTATATGTGGAGTCCATAACCAAAACGTGTGAAAATAAATGCACCATATCTATGAATTTTCAATGTACAAATATCACATCACTCAGCACATTGGRATATGGWATAGATTTATGCCGCTACCTATAATGGTTCACTTTCAATCTCCTTAGCAACTCTTGAATCACTATCCATTCCTCCATATCGTATATCTGAATCTTGCTTCTTTTGTTGTAAATGTTTTGCATTGCAACAAAAAAGTATCTAGATTTTTTTTCCTTCAAACACTCAATCGACTTTGCATGACATCTGGTCATTTGTCGAATCTTTCTTTTGTTTTTTAGCTTCAGTTTTTAAGCTGACGGATGTCCCTATCTATAAAATTCGAATTTGCTATTGCAGCGGCCTTCCCAAGCCTCTAAACTTCAAGTACCATCCTTTTGCTCTTCTTATTTCATTAGGAACAGATGGAGACATTCTAGTTTTGTCTCGGTAAATTGCCATCATTGATTACCTCTTCGGATTTGTGTTCATATAAGATCTGGGATGCTCACAATAAATTTAAATAATGCCAGCTCAGATGCAAATGCTATCCCCCTTAGTGAACTCTCTATAATAGTAAAGATGTTTAATGGACTTTCGACTTTTACAACCTAATTCAGTAACTCATTACTATTGTTAATACCACGTCTTTAGTAAAATTGACATTAAATTAGMRCAAAACCATTGTTCTTATGTGTCATCAATCTCATCATCCTAGAAGAAAATTTAAAAAATGATACGAAATTATGAAACTATATATTAAAACAAATTACAACAGTGAAGTTCTTTGAGGAGCTTGTGCGCTGAAATTTAATTATGATGAAAAAGAGGGTAGTAATAATTAATAATTAAACAATAATGAGCAGAAGTTAACAATTATGGTGAAAATAAATACAATAATATAACAACTAATAAGAAAATAATTAATAATAATACTTAATAAATACAATAATATAACTATGTCACTTCTCAATAAGGGTGATTTATCATGCTAGAAGAAAATTAATAAGAAGAATTAAAAAATGAAACAAAATTAAATATTATATATTAAAAACAAATAAAAATAATTAATAAAAACTGAATTGTTCATTATGTATTTTCCTGCACCCTTTATTCGTATCAATAACCATAATTCATGATTAATGATATAACTTAAGTGTGAATAGTATCTTGCTTTTAAAAAACAAAATCTCGAAATATAATAATATTTATTCCAAAAAAATTCTCTCATATGGTTCTTATGAGATCCTGATCGTGGACCCAATTTCAAGACCCTTATCATTTGTCTTGTTGCCTTCAGAAATCCAAACAATGTTCATTCTTATGCTCCAATGAATTAAGTCCTTCAAATATAATTANAGTGAACAAACAACTCCTGATTTATCCAATACGTGATTTGAGTATCACATGATCTATATATAATATGATTCTCCAGTTGTTCAATGTTTCAATTAAATGTTCATTCTTATGCTCCAATGAATTAAGTCCTTCAAATATAATTAGATTCTATTAACTCCAAAATTAAATTAGTGAACAAACAACTCCTGATTTATCCAATACGTGATTTGAGTATCACATGATCTATATATAATATGATTCTCCAGTTGTTCAATGTTTCAATTACATGTCCTCACATATATGTGTTAACTTTTGGAAGTTAACTTGAGGTGATTTCAGCCTATTACATAAGAATAGTTAAAATTAGAGATTATCATCTGGGATTCTTTTCCAAGATTTATTTTTTAATATAAGAGAGAATGTGTGACTTTTTTGGACAAAATAATTTATATATTTTTGCATGCTTCAAAGGCGTAACAATCTCCTTAAATTAACTCATTTTTTCTTCCCTTTTGTAGTCCATCTTCAACAGCATAACAATTCGAAAGCCGCTAAAGAAATGGAGCAATTGACATCTGCTTTGTTCGAGCTCGGTGCTGCAGCTGAATCTACCACCCTAGAATCTGATGATATGGGTGTGGCAGCAAAATARTCCTTTTTGAAAGCACAAACTTTCGACTTAATGGGCTCATCAGAGTGTGATAATTTGGAGCGCATGTCACTTGAATTAATTGCGTGGATGTTATCATATGCTTTGGAGTTGGAGACCGAAGATGTATTGGAGCCCGACAATATTCTACAAAATAGTGGACTCAAAAGCGATTATAGAATCATAAAAGTTGCATATGAAGCTATATACAAGTCCTTTGACTTAGTTATGCTGCAACTTCGTCAACCAAATGCACATCGCTATTTCAGTGCCAAAAGAACAACCAAATCTCTCTGTAGAAGAATTCTTTCTCACTTTGATTCCTTRTGCGAAACWRTTTTGATAGCAAACAGTCGCGAGGCCACATATGTGAGAAATTGTATACTGCTGGCAGCAGAAGTAGCAAAGAGATATATCCAATGGCAAAAAGACCAAATCCAATTCCGGGAGGACGAAGTAGAACATAATGATCTTTGTATTTTGCAGGGCATCCATTTGGCACTAACGGGGAACTTTAAATTCGAAGATGCTGGTCTGAATATGCAGAACGAACAATACCTGGATGATGACTTGGTAGGCCTTGGTGGTGACTTGACAGAAATGAAGGAACGACTTACAGGAGCTCTTCCAAAACTTGAAATTATACCAATAGTAGGCATGGGTGGAATGGGTAAGACAACTCTTGCAAAAAGAGTTTATGAGGATCATCAGATTATATCTCACTTTCATGTTCGGTCTTGGACTATAGTATCTCAGGAATATAATGAAAGAAATGTCTTGCTTGCCTTGTTAGAGTCCATTGCCCCAATTCCTGAGGATGTACTTATGGAAGAGAAAGAACAATTAGCTCACCGGCTATATAGAAGATTAAAGGGGTGGAGATACCTCATTGTCATCGATGACATTTGGAGTATAAAGGCTTGGGATCTAATAAAGTTGTGCTTTCCGGATGATAGCAATGGTAGCCGAATTGTATTGACAACTAGAGTCAGTGAAGTAGCATCTCATGTTAACTCTGAGAACCCTCCCCATTTCATGAAGTTTCTTAACCTTGAAGATAGTTGGGACTTGCTACACCAAAAAGTGTATGGGAAAGATACTTGCCCTCCTCAGTTGGTGAGTGTAGGAAAGCGTATAGCAGAAAAGTGCCAAGGATTGCCACTGGCAATTAAAGTGGTAGCAGGGCATCTTTCAAATATTGGTAAAACACAAGAATGTTGGGAGGATGTTGCAAACAGAGTGGGTATGTCAACAAATGTATTCCAGATAGATTCTCTCCTTAACATTCTCTCAGTGAGTTACAATGACTTGCCTAACTACTTGAAAGCATGTTTCCTTTCAATGGTGACTTTTCCGAAGAACACTGAGATCTCAGCTAGAAAGCTAATTAAATTGTGGAATGCCATGGGATTTCTACCTCCAAAGTTGCGAAATAGTGCGGAAGAGGTAGCTAAGGAATTGATAGCAATGAAGTGCCTTGAGGATCTTGTGGGCCGAAATTTAATTATGGCAAAAAAGAGGAGATTTGATGGTCAAGTTAAACTATGTGGTATCCATGATCTCTTGTGGGACTTGAGCATGAGAGAAGTTCAGAAAGAAGGAAACTTGATATTTGGTGACACCACCTTGTGCCATCCCTACTTTAATACTAGTGATGGCATCAGGTATGTAATGGGTCTCACCCGTACACTGTTCTATTTTGATCAGTCTTTTGAATTAGACTGTCCCCTCAGTTATGCAGGATTCCAACCTCTGAGAGTGCTGGACATTTTAAATCAGTCTTTCGATGATTTCCCATGTGAGATTACAGACTTGATTAATTTGAGATATCTTGCATTATCCACTTGCGGTAATATTCCAGCTACGGTGTCCAAACTCTGTTATCTAGAAACATTAATTAATAATCATGAAAGGGCAGGTTCAATATTACCAAAAGAGATATGGTTATTATCATGTTTAAGGCATCTCGAGATAGGAACTTGCACTTACTTGGCTGATCCAACAATTGCAGAATTTGAGGGGAATGGCAGTGTCTTTGCTCTTCCAAATTTAGAAACAATTGCAAACTTAAGCATTGTCAGTTGTACCAAGGAAGTCCTCTTAAAGTTCCCAAATCTCAAAAAGCTTGGGATTCATGAAACTGGAGAGGAAGACGATGAAGATGTGCATTTGTTTAGCTCCCTCAACAATCTTGTCCACTTGCATCATCTTGAAAGGCTAAAGTTGCATTGCAATCCTGAGCTTCAGAGACCACGACGTATCCCTGATTGGGGTAGTTTCTTGATAAATATCAAGCAATTGACGCTAATTAGAAGCAATCTGCTTTGGAGTGAAATGAAGGATTTAGCCATGTTACAGAATCTTGAGGTTCTCAAACTGAAGGAAAATGCTTTCATAGGGCCAGAATGGGAAATGGAAGATGAAGAATTCCTGAATTTGAAATTTCTTCTGCTCGAATCTTTAGATCTGAGGCATTGGAAAGCAGAAGCAGATAATTTCCCTGTGCTGAGATGRCTAGTTATCAAGGACACTTCCCTATCCGGTATACCAATTGGCATGGGGCAAATAGCTACTCTGCGTTCAATTGATTTGGAAAACATTATATGGCCGACCGCTTTTTCGGCTAAGGAGATTCAAAAAGAACAAATGGACATGGGGAATGAAAAACTTATTGTTCGCATTGGCCATTCGAATATTCAGGTAGGACTTTCTAAGGCCAGCAATTGTTTCTCCTTCAATATGGYGATCTCATCATTGTGTCCTTGATTGAATCACTGATCAAAATATATCTGTTTTCATCTTCTTCTTCACACTACTTAATATGTTTATCCTGCGAACTAGAATTTTCTATAGTTCAATTTTGCTTCTGCATAATGATCCCTATAATTTTCTTCTTTTATTATCTGCTCACTAGAATCTGTTTGCCTTTTCTCTGCAGGCACAAGTGTCGTGTTTTGTTACTGCCCTTGTTTACATGACTCTGCAATTGAAGATGCCATGGGCAAAAAAAGGCCGAAGAAAAAGGAAAGGGAAGGGCAATGCWAGGTAATTGAATGCTGCTGTATCTTCCTCTCTTTCCTAACAAACATTTTCAACTAGAACGAACAATTTCAACAATATAAAGTGTCTAAAATGTTAAATTATAGCAAGATATCAAGAGATAAGTTGTTAAAATGATCTCTACATTCTTCCATTGCTATGTTTGTTATTTCCGATCAAGATTTCCATCGCATCAAATGAAATACTGGAGTGAGATTTCCATTCAACAACTAAATAATGAAATATTAATAGAAGTCCAGGTGCAAAGTCTAATGGTATGAAATGTATTTACTGTTCAAAGTGAAATAATTCCAATGAGCTTTTGTCGAACTTCATTAATGCTTTTGTAGTTTTCAGGAAGACAGAGGTTTTTGTTGATGATTGCGTGAGCAACTCTTCGTTCACAGCTTTGAATGACGATTGATATCAATTGTTTATGGTGTCTCATCGGGTGCTGTATAGATTTGCAGTTGTACGTTATTGTCCAAATTCTTTTCAAGGGTAATGTTGGATGCCTTTTTCATTTATTTCGAATGTAATAAAATTGTTTTAGTTAAGATTTGAAATCACTAAGTGTTGTTAAAGATGGCTGTATGCGTACTTTTGTTTATGCATTAGTTTGAAATGAATAATCTCCTGTTTTATAACATCATCTCTACTTCTAAAACGTAACCTTTTTTTATATTCTAATGGAACAAGTATCTTGCATTGTCTATGCTGTTCATGTTTGAGCCTTGCTCACCAGTGGTTGAGGTCGATGATACTAGAGAGGGATATCTATACATTTGTCTTGGGGGCATTTTTCCTATTTAGTATGGTAGGAAAATACATCAAAATCCTAGTCCGTGGAGGGTTTTGAGAGTTTCTATATTTGTTTGAGAATTCTTATTTGTTTTGCGTAAGCAACTTGATTTGTTAGATATGCTACAGAAAAAGCACAAATATGTACGAATTCTGAAGCTTGAATAAGTTATCAAGACCTCATAATGCTTAAGAAATTTCTCTGCACTGCTTTCTCTGAATTTTCAGACTTAAGCAAAAAGGTAGTCGTAGGTTTCATTTCTCTTAAGGAGTTATGATCTTGTTCATGAAAATGTATAACTAATCTTATTACTGTTGTTCTTTGGATAATTGCTCCTCAGAGATTTTTCTCTGCTTACTGATCATAACATTTTTCTGTTGAATAATTCTTAACCAGGATCAAGAATAAGGATGCAAGCTTCTTGTAATGTGTTGAAAGCAAGGTTAGTTAAGTCTTTCTTGTGTAAGGCTGCAAGAGAATAGGCGATTCAATTTGAAACAATCTGATAGCCTTTCTCTTGCAGCAATTTCTCCTGGAATACAAGACTCTGTAATTGAAGATGCCATGGGATCAAAAAGGACCACAGCACAAGGGAAAAGGGAGAAGATGTTGTTGGGCAAATGTGAAGTTACTTCTGCTAATAATAAGTGCTATAGAAAAAACAACGTCGCTGCTATGATAAAGATTCATCTTCAAACTAGCCACTACTGCAATTAGCACATTGAAACACAGATGGTGCAGCCTCATCATCTTCAATACCATTGCACCTTGTATGCTGCCACACTTGGCATGAATCACATGGCATCATCCTCTCCCCATCATCAGTTCTGGCCCCACAGATGCAATCCACACTCAATTTACAGGGGCCACCTTCATATCTCAGTGCTGTATCCAAGTCAAGTCCAGATCCTCTTATCCAAACATGTGCYTTAGTCTCCATGGTACAAGACAGCACCTCATCATCCTCTATTGCTCTCAAACCTCCTATTTGATTCACCACAAACTTGTCCATAATGCAATATATATCTCTAAATGCAGATTGAGCAAAACCCTTTAATTCATTAATGGTAATGGAAGGTGGGACTGCTACTACCTCTCCTGGTGATAGAGGCCTAGTCAACTCTGTCTCTAACTCTTCAAAACTAGGCAAGACTTGGCACATTATGACCATCGATTGGTTCAACCGTTGATCCTCAAGAAGATATTCCTTCACAAATTGTTTGCTGTCTATCACAGTCCTACTTGCCAAACTCACTGAATCCGATTCTTTGTAACCAAACAGTACATTGCAATACAAAAACAGAACATCCTCATAGACATCCCGTTCATATGCAATTTCCAAGCCTGGTAATCCTTCCAGATTTTCAATCATTCCTTGGTTAAGAACATCTTCAATAGAAAATTCAACCCTTTTGGTGGATGGGGCGTTCGAGCGATAAATAATTTGATTTTCAATCATGGAGTTACTCATTGATTTGAGCACAAAATCAATGAGCCTAGAATCACCAATGGATTCCCTAGCCTTCTCTTGCACTTCCTGCAATGACATTGCTTTTTCGCCACAATTTGCTTTCAAGAGACTAATCACAACTTTTGCTGCATGATCTACTGTTTTTCCAGGCCATCTGCAATCTGAGCTCAAAGCTGATTGCAGAAATCCAGTAGGTTGTGTTTCCTTAACAATTTCATGAATCTTGAATTCGTACTTTTTAGTTGATGAATTAACTGAACGACGAATAACATGATTACCCATTGCAAAGCATTTGATAGATTTGAGTACAAAATCAATCAAACCTGTATCTCCAACACATTTTCTGGTCTCGTCGCGCAATTCTTGCCTAGAAATTCCACGTTTTCCATCACCTTTAGCTTTCTCTTTCAGAAAATTCACAACCACCATTAGTACATGTTCAACCCTTCTTGCAGGCCACCTGCAGCATCTTGCAATTGAAGTCACTAGTGTATCAAATTTCATTGGTGTCGAGTTTCCACGTGCCTTCAGATCCTGTTGATTAGCATTTTGAATCACTGGCTCACTTCTTTTAGTTTGAGTTGAACCTCTAAATTTAAATCCAAGCATAAACTGCAACAAGTCACTTACGGTGATTAATGGAGTCTTACTCACTTCTCTGTACTTATCAATAATCTTCTTGATATGCTTTCCTGCCACTTTATTCTTGAAATCATTAATAATCCTATCAAGGTCCAATGAACTTAAATATTCAATTGCTGTCTCATACTTTAACTCTGTAACTCCATAGCTTCCACACCTGAATTTGAAGCCCCATTTACCAAACCAGGATTGCCCAAATGCAACAGTATGCAGCAATCTTAGCTCCATCAAGCCTTCCTTCAAAGAATCGCAAACCGAAATTTTCCTGAAAAATGATCTTCCACTTAGATTCAAAAACCACAACTAGTAAAATCTTCAAAAATAGATCTCAAAAATCGATTCAAAATTCAAACCTCACCTTGTGTTCAGAGTAGAGCAAATACGGTCCCAGAAATCCATTAAATCACTTTCTGAGAAGAAAATTGAGTCCATATTTAATGCATTAATGCATATCAAATGTCCGTATCCATTGCAATGAATCAAACCATACAAAATATGAGTTTGAAGCTCAGAAAAACCACTCTTCAATGACTTATCCTCCGGAATTATTATATGGTATCTTCTTTTAGACACATAATGATAACTCCATCCTGCATCAACAATAAAAACACCATCATCATCTCCAAATTCATCAAAATGCTTCACAGAAGAAAATGAAAACCAATTCAAAGTAAAATTATGCAAGATGAAAACCGCTCACGGAACCTCAAAAGAATTAACGATCGTGAGAATCCAAAAAACTCAAAGACCAAACCCCATAATCAAATTCTTGAAACTAAATCCAATACGTTACCAGCAAATTTACAGTGATCGCAGAAGGGATTAACAGAGGACTGAACGGTTTCTTGAACAACGTAGAGAGGGAAAACAACACCATTAGGCTCATTAATCACAGAAGCAGACCAAACCTTCATGCTACCAACTGTCTTTTCTTTAACGTCAGTGAATTCTTGAAGAAACAAGCGAATTCTTTCTCTGAACGGAACATAATTAAGACCCTTAATTGATTCTGGGTTGGCTGAACTTTCAAATTTGAAGAACATCTTTTGCTTTGATTTCCTGGATTTGCAGGCTTCAATAGGATTTGAAGCCATAAGAAGAGAAGAGAAACCGCCTCAGAATTCAATTCTGGAGAGAAAAGGAAGAAGGAAACAGGGTTCATATGAATGCTTTCCCCATGCTTATTCATATTGGCTCTTAGCTTCTCAAATTGGCGCCCAAGTTTGCTGGGGGATTGTGAATTTACATATATCTGGGCTTATGTTGCTGTCAAGAACCCAACATAAGCATTTTCTCAAGGGTAGTTTAGTAATTCTGAAAAGATAATAATATTTTTGTTTTATTTATATTCACTTTAGGAGGGGATCACATTTTTGTTGCTCTGATTTGACAGGTTTTACCACAGTAAAGGCAGTTAACTGTTTTACCTTTTGATTAGTGCAGCTTTTTTCTTTTTTTATATATATTTTTTTCTTTAACGTTGATATTAAGGCTTTAGTTTTTTTCGTTTTTTTTTTTTAACTTCCTTGAAGAGTTTAATTTGTTTTACCTGGGTGATGGAAATTTTCTTTAAAAAAAATTAAAGCCTTTGGCAAAAAAATCATTTGCTTTAATTAAAAAAATTTGAAAGGAATTAAATTCACGTGTTTATATCCTAGATTCAGATCTTTATATGATGATTTTCTTATATAGTCATTATTATTTTATGACTTATTCAAGATCAATTAATTAATTTTAATATTTATAAATTGTCCTCTAATAGGTCACATTAAAGAAACCCTTTAAAATCATTCCTATATCCAAGAAGATTGCTAGTACAAATTTTAGAGAACAATTGAAGATGAAAAAGTAAATTTATGTCTATTTTGCATCTTTTATTCAACTATTACATACAACATGTAATTGCACACTAAAAAATTCAGTGATTTCCTTATCAATTTGACTCTTCAACTTCGTTTCTTTAATAATATTCGAAAGAAAGCGATCAACTTTTACTTGAGTAGTAAGGTTATGTTGCTTGATTTGAATCGAGAACAAGGTTCATTTTTGTTGTTACAACACTCGAGTAATGAAGCCCATATATGTAAATTCACAATCCCAACAAACTTAGCAGAAAATATGTAAAGAACAACTAAGTAACTTTTAAATTTCAATCGTTTATACAACTTTCCAACAATCTCGCCACAACCAAAATACCTTTTAGAAGGAAAATGGTTTCCTCTTGAATAACAAGCTAAATAGTATCTATTGATAGATTCGTTATTTTTCTTCATCACCTTAATGAATTCGTGACAATCAAAWTGAAATACAACCATCACTTTAATGAATATGTGACAATTCAAGATGAAATACAACCAAGCAATATCGAGGAACATGTCTAGTTATAATTCGAGGATCCTCGGTGTTTTCTCACCCATAAATGAGATAATTTACAGAGGTCCACAATTACCTAAAGTTCCCAGAATGTCCTCTGGCTTTAAGGAACAATAGTACTCCTCAATTTCTCTATTCATGGCTAAATCCATGACCTGAAATCCTCTCACTTATTTGATCAAAGAAATGAGCAGAAAACAAATTTATTAGGCAAAATGAAAACCAGAATAACTCAAGGGAACAAAGTTAAAGAAACAACATTGCCATAAAAGTTCCCTGTAAGATGACTCCTCTATGTGTAAACATTCCAAGCATGGAGAAAGGAGAAGAATCAAACTACATTAAAGTGGGAATCACCAAAAACATGTAAGAAAACAAATCAAAAATCAGAGAGTACTTATACCTTCCAAATTTCGACTTCCCAAAATGTCTTTCAATTAAAAAAGGTATATAAAGAAAAAAAGAAAAGTCTTAGAGATTCTTCAAGTGGCAATCCAAAAAATTGGATTGAATCCAGATTCTTCTAACCCCCCATTTCTGTTATTTTTCTTTCACCGTCATTGATGTGATTCCAACCCACTCCACTACAATTCAGATGCTAGAAAATCTAAAAAATTCCAACTCATGGATTCATCGTCATCATAAAAGGCATTGCCGTAAAATTATGAATCTTGGATTGATAGAAAGCACCAAAATCACATTTTTCTCCAGTAGCCATAAAATTACATTCTCCTTGTGTTGACATAAAATTACATCCTCCTTGTGAATAAAAGACTTGAGAGCATTGTTGTTGTGCTTGAACTTCTTGATATTGATAGAGCGTACCAGAATCACATTCCTCTCCTGTTGCTACAAAATTACGATCTTTCTGTGAATGTACTTGAGAGCATTGTTGTTGTGCTTGAACTTCCTGATATTGTAGATAGAGAGCACCAGATAACCTTCACTKGAAACAAAAGTCTTGGATATATCTATTAAACTTTTTACCGTTTTGTTGTTCTTCGTAATTTGACAGAGCCCTTAAATTTCTTAGTGTGTGTTTATCCAAAGAAAACTGAGTCATGTTGTAACCAAACTTCATCTCCTCCTTGTTAATCGGGACAAAATTCTTCTTCTATCCTACCAGGGATCCTTCAAATTATGAATAAGCTTCCTGCCATCAAATCCTTTCCAGGTCATACTCCTCAACTCAGTGCGATTCAATCTTTCACCATTCTTCACTTTTTCAACTTTGTAAAAACATAAGCAACACCTTGGATTCTTCGAACAATTTCTCGAGATCATCATGACTAAGAGATCAATATCTTTTATCAACCCCTCCCATGGCAATTCTACTCCATCAGCCTTGCATGCAAGATAAATCATAAGAAGATGATCTTGAGGCCTAAAATCATAGCCCCACGAAACCATTATACTAGCAATTACATTACTTTCTTGAGAGTTCTTGAGGCTTGAGAATTCTTGAACTCTTCAAGAAGATGAAATGGAAACTATGGTGGAGCAATGCTAAAAGAAATAAAGACCAAAGTTTATTTTTGTTTCTTGTCTTCTTGTCGTTCTTCTTAATTTGATAGAGCACATAATCCTTGAATCTTGATTTTTCTTAGTATGTGTTTATCTAAAGAAAACTTAGTCATGTTGTAGCCAAGCTTCCTCTTCTCCTTGTTAATCAGGACAAAATTCTTCTTCCCTCCTACCAAGCGTCCTTGTGGATTATGAATAGGCTTCCCTCCATCAACATCTTTCCAAGTCATATTCCCCAACACTGTTCAAGCATATCTTTCCCCATTCTTCACTTTCTTCAAATTTGTGAGGACATAAACAACATCCCTTTAGATTCCTTCGAACAATTTCTCAGGATCATCATGACTAAAGAGACCAATCTCCCTTACCAGCCCCTCCCATGGCAGTGCCACTCCATTAACTTTGCATGCAAGATAAACCATAWGATGATGATCTTGAGGCTAAACACATATCCCAACAGAATTATTATTACTTCACTTTCTTGAYAAGTCTTGAGATTGAGAATTCTTGAACTATTCAAGAAGATAAAAATGGGAACTATGGTGGAGCAATGCTAAAAGAAACAAAGACCCGAGATGATTTATGTTTCTTGCCTTGTTGTCGTTCTTCTTAATTTGACAGAGCACATAACCCTTGAATCTTGAACTTCTTAGTGTGTGTTTATCCAAATAAAACTCAGTCATGTTTTAGCCAAGCTTCATCTTTTCCTCGTTAATGAGGACAAAATTCTTCTTCTCTCCTACCAGGCATCCTTCTTGATTATACGTGGYCTTTTCGCCATTAACATCTTTCCAGGTCATATTTCCCAACACAATGCGGTCAAATCTTTTGCCATTCCTYACTTTCTTTAAATTTGTGAAGACATAAYCAACTTAACCTTAGATTCCTTAGAACAATTTCTTAGGATCATCATGACTAAAATGATTAATCTCCCTTTTCAGCCCCTCCAATGACTCCATCAGCCTTGCATGCCCATTACTTTACTTTCTTGGAATTTCTTGAGGGTTGAAAATTCTTCAATTCTTCAAGAAGATGAAACGGGCACTGTGGTGGAGCAATGCTAAAAGAATCAGAGACCAGAGATTATTTTATTTCTTGCTTTCTTGTCATTTTTCTTAATTTGATCGAGAACATAATCCTTGAATCTTGAATTTCTTAGAGTGTATTTATCCAAAGAAAACTCAATCATGTTGTAGCTAAGCTTCATCTTCTCCTTGTTAACCAGGAAAAAAATCCTTCTTTTCTCCTACCACGCATCCTTCTGGATTATGAATAGGCTTCCAAGTCATATTCCCCAACAGCTGTCGTCAAATATTTCCCCATTCTTCATTTTCTTCAACTTTGTGAAGACATAAACAACATCACTTTGGATTTCTTTGAACAATTTCTCGAGAACATGATAACTAAAGAGATCAATCTCCCTTATCAGCCCCTAACATGGCAATGCCACTCCATCAGCCTTGCATSCAAGAGAAACCATAAGATGATAATCTTGAGGTATAAACTCAAAGCCCAACAAAACTGTTATACTCACCAGTACTTTACTTTATTGAAAATTCTTGAGGGRTAAGAATTCTCGAGCTCTTCAAGAAGATGAAATAAGAACTGGAGTGGAGCAATGCTAAAAGAAACATTGACTAGAGATTATTTTTCTTTCTTGAGTAACAAGAGAACCTTTTGGAAAAATTGAAGAACAAGAATGGCACCGAGAGTAAGAGAGAGAAAGCATTTCAAAATGAATTGTCTATTTCTTGAGATATAAAGAAAGAGTTCTCTGTTTCTAATAGGATTGGACTTCTATCCCAAAAACAAACTCGTAAAGAAATTTTAACCTTAACATTTTGTGCCGTAAATTATAAAAGAATTACATTTTGACTACTAATATTTTAATTGTACAAATTTCACCCTCTTAGAGATTCATTTAGTCAGATTATTAAAAGCTAAAAAAGAAACCAAAGAACCAATTAATTAATACATCCTCCTATTTATTTCCAAGTTTAAATCCAAATGTAATCTTCAACCTTTTTTTGAAAAAAAAAAATCATTTAATAAGAAACAATCTGAAATTTCGAAAAGAAAATGTTTCCAACTTTCATCATTGAAAAAAATAAAAAATCTTCAATAAAAAGTCAATTCGAGTACCTTTTGACTTYATACAAAAAATTTAAATAATTTTRGAATATACYAAAGAAACTTTTGTTTTAGAAAAGCATTTATTTTTTGACATTCTTAAATGAAAATTTAGGCGTTCAATCCCTAATAGGAGGAGTCTATAAGAAATATTTAATTAAAGTAGGCAAATGGGGCAAACCTATATATTTAACCCATGCAGAGAAAGAAAGATCTCCCCTTTTCTAATTTCCCCCAAAATTTCCATCCATTTTTCTTAGAATTTTGAATTTTTTAATTACTTTTAAATTTTGTATTGCTAAATTTCCAACAAGAACGGTTAATTAATTTCAGAACAAAATGCAAAATCCCATGTCAAATCCATCACAAGGAATTGTAGAAATATTGAATTCATTGCATCATATCTATAGAAGAGCGTAATGGAGAAACAATATTAAAAGAGTTTATTTACTAATTACAAATTAGTAATTCKAACGCAATCAATCTAATTTTTGGAATAAAACTTTTATCATTTATAGAAATGCTATTTTATTCAAACACAAAAAAATAAATATATAATTATAGATAATTAACTTAGTTATACTCGTCTTGATTAGATCAAGATAAGATAAAGATAACGTCATATTTTTCCATTAAACACACAATTGTTCCCTTAGTAATTTTTATAAAATTATATATTTAATATATTTACATAGACAAATGGAATTAAAAGCACTATATATATACGCTGGAATCCTAAATTTCTTTGTGAACCTTCTTAGCTAAGTCCAGAAATAATTGCAAAATAGTCAGTATTATTTGAAAAAGATCCTAACGACCCAAAACTTTCATGCTAATTTTCACTCTAGTCATCAACTTAATTACTGTGTAGTCCCTCAAATGTTTATTATTTTACATAGAAAATCCCAGTGGTTTTGATGCATTATAACAAACAAGGAAATGAATAAAAAGGATTTTGGATTACTACTTAATGGTATATATACACACAAGTACACCATAGGCTTATATGCATGTATGCATGAATAAATTTTATTCGACTATTTTTAATAATTATAAAGATAATTTTAATATTTAAAAATATTAAATAAGTGTCAAAAATCTCATAAACAACTATATATAATATAAGTTTTAAAAGCAAATGTCCTCTTTGAAGCTTCACCGATGATAATAAGAGGGGTAATGTTGAGATGAAATTGGCTGAATGCTTTCTTAGGAATATATGGTCAAAGATGGCAGCTGCCCCCTTGAGTTTTTAAAAGCTTTCAAAGTCCAACAAGGGTTAGGATTGCATGGGTATTTTTCCACTTGTTGCCAGCACTAGGCTTGACCTCCCCCAGTCTAGAATATATATCGATGATTGGAGGAACTATTACTTATGTTAAATGATCCTAGTATTAAAGGAAAACGAAAGTCAAGAGAATCAATAACTTTTAACTTAGAAATTTGCTCGGATTAACATATACTAGTGTTGAGGACTTTCCTCCATTCAAACTAAAAAGTCCATAGAACATTATGACATCAAAAAACGAAAGCCTAAACCCTCGACTCTGCTGTGTTTAGAGAAATTACCTAAAGGAGATAAATAAGAGAATAAATACACCAAATACAGATCTTCCTTGGGGAATCCTCATCAATATTGCTATATCATGATTCATCACCAACCTCTCAATATTCGAATGAAGGTATTAACATCTGTAAAATCAGAGTCTCTATCACCACTACACTGCGATTCATCTGCAAAAAATGAGTTCCTTCTAATCACAGAGTAGTTTCCAACACTAGAAGATGATTCCGGTTCGTTCTGCTGGGGCTCCACATTAATCCTAGAATGCAAGGCCCGATTCAAGCCCGAATCTATTTCCTCAACTGGATCGAAGGAATTCTCAACCTTCTTTCTGAAATATGTGTTCCAAAAGCTTCTCACTTGAGTGACAGTCCGTCCAGGAAGTTTTTCTGCAATTGCTGACCACCTATATATTACGACAAAAAACCTTGATAAGTAAAGCTTAGAGAACCATATCAGTGTTAAGTTTGGAAGTGAAAAGTGATATTTTCCTCCCTGTTTCCAAGATCTCTATGAAGCCTGACGATGATAGCTTCTTCTTCCTTCGAAAAGGGTCCTCTTCTAATGCCAGGTGATAGATGGTTGATCCATTTTTGCCTACAACTGTTTCCGTCCCTTGATAAACCTGCAAATTTGGGGAGTTGCTGCCAGTTCCAATGTCCATACCTCATAACATAAGCTCTTAGTTTGTTATCCTCTTCGGGGGACCATGCTCCTTTCTTTATACCTCTTCTATTGTAACATGGGGACCTCACCATTGAGCAGGGATTGAATGAATTTGCTTTAAACACAGAGGTACAGGACCAAATGCATTTGCTACTCTGCCTGAAACCAACTCTTTCACTATCATATACTACAAAGGGTAGCAGCCTTTACTTGCTCTTGTCTTTTTGCTTTAATCTTTTACTTTTTATATTTTGTCAAAATCATCCCAATTTAATTAAACGGACTACTTTATATTCTAAATAACTCTATTATCCAATCACATTAGGCTTCTTTTGATTGACAAGAAAATAGAGTTGTAGCAGAATTTTGATTCCTTGAAATCAAAAGTTAAGGAATAAAAATTCTGAGATTAATTTAACTTGTTTGTAAGGCAATTGAAGTCGTAGACTCAACCGTATTAAATTACTATTTGAGATACCATTAAAATAGGTTGAATTAAACGTTATATTATTTTCGTTAAGTAAATAAATCTAATAATTTCTTTTGGAGAAAAGAACACATTTTTTTTAAGCTCAAAATGTTATAATGAATGTAAAAATTAAAATTCTATCTCATATACTTAATATCGAGTTTGTTCACGAGGCACAAAAGCATGGGATCTTTTGCAGAAGAATTTAGATTTTTTTTTTTGGGAAAACTGTTGGAGGGTTTTCTTAAGATAAAAGTTTATTTAAATCATTAAGAAAAGAACGATAGGAATGAGTAGAGGAAAAAAAAAGAAGGTTATTAAAGTTCTTAAAACTTAATACGAATATTTTTATTTTAAAATCCTCAAAATTGATCAGGATACCACCCTTTTTTCTTTTTTCCAAAGATTGTGTAATTACTTTCCCGAATTTAAGGAATCTCATTCCTTTCAAATACCAAAGTAAGGTTTTTTTGGGAATTGTACAATTATTATCCTAATTTTAAGAAATCTGATTCCTTTCTAAATACCAAAATAAGAAAAATTAGTATATTTTGACATTCAACTATTTTTTGCACTTTGTAAATGTCCTTTCTCAAATTAGTGTGTCCTCCAACTATTTACGTTCAAATTGTTCTATCTCCACTCACTATGTGCTTATCGATTGGATTTTTAGAAGGGGCGAAATCATCCGTCTAGATCTATTTCCCACCAAAATAAAAAATAATTCTCTTTTCTAATTGCCCAAAGAACCAATTTTCCCCCAATTCGCAATATTTTTCGCCAAAACTAGGAATTTCTCACAATCAATTTTCTTCGAAGAATATGTTTATATTCCGTCATCATTCTGCACTGAAATTTCACTTTCCTTCTTCCTCCTTCCTACTCTCCTTCGTCATCCTCCATGCTGCTGACCACCTCTCACCATTGTCCTCCTCCTTGCCGCCGGGCGCCATGTAAATCTTCAACTACAGAAACTATGTTCTTGAAAAAATCACTTTGTGTTTCCATTCTTTAAATCATAACGTCCCAAAATTCCATATTTCTCCAAAATTCTGAACAAAACCTACCAAGACCTCCCCTTTGCACCAGCCTGAACAAAGACGAGGAGAAAGATAAAGGGAACTGTTGAGATGTCGTGCATTTCGGGAGAGAAGACTCACAAATATTATCTTAAATTATGCATTTTTTTTTTTTTTTGTCATGAGTTGGAGTGGAATTAGCGCTCCTCAGATGCAAAGCATGGTCTACCAATGGTACCAACTGATTCAATAGCTACTAGTTTCCGGGAAGCTTCAGCAGTCGAAGTTGGATTGCCTATGACATATGAAGATGAGTTCTCTGGGTTTGGGTTTGATTTTTGGTCTGGTTGACTGTATGTGCCCAGCACCTGCATTCTTGTCGTGAATTAGTTCCGAATTGACTATTTTCGCTTTTGACTGACAAGCATTGCACATGCAACGCATACGGCTGGGGTGGTCGAATCGCATAAAAAAATTTAAATGTAAATAGTTGGTGGATTAAAAAGTCTGAAAAAAAAAAAAAGAAAAGACGATTTACATTTACAAAGAGTCAAAAATAATTCAATAATAAAATATGTTAATTTTTTCCAAAATAATTCTTAAAATGTCGGAATGTATTTATATGAGGAATCTAATTAGTTTTTCGTTGCAGAATTTTTGACAATCAACGAATTTTAAGTAATTAAAGTCTTAATTAAGGGTCCTAATACAAGAGAAGCAACCTTTCAAATTGACCCATTTGTAATTTTATTTAGATAAGAACTTAATTAGGACCATTAAAGATCCATTCAAAGTATGTTATTTATAATTTATTACATAATGTAAATTAATATTTAGAACTGAATCAATTAAGAACTTGACACTTAAAATTGAATTAAAAGTAATTTCTTATTATTTTAAATTTTTGTTGAATTCTTATATAAATTTAAGGGCAGTGATCTTTAATACTCGAAACGCAATTAAATATACTTAATAATTGTTAAAAAAAACTCATGAAAATGAAGGAATAAGTAAAAAGAACAAAAATATATTTTAAATTCAAAAATAAATATTTAAATTCAAACATTATAAAATAAATTTTTATTTTATTTAAAAATTCATATATTTTTCAAACTTTAGTCCTGTTTGATGAGTATTTGACCATGAAAGTGACAATCAGGTATCCATAGATCGTGAGTTTATATGGCGCTAAAGCATGGGCCACACTCTCCTTGTACAGTGTAGACATCATACTTTCATTTCTCCATATTTCTCAAAAAAAAAAAAAAAAATTGATATGACCATTGATCACACTTGAAGAGAGGAACTTTTGTTTCTCATTTTTTATTTGGTGGTCCCCCATGTGAGAAGGGACTCACCCGAGACATACAGAGTTACTGGTTATTTCTCTAGGCATTCTTGGGTTGACCTTGTCAAGCTCGTTCTTCAATTATCGACTACGTTCACGTGCTTACCGGCCAACAAATCCGACCACTGTTGTTTATTGTCGGCGGCTGTTCTTCGGTGATTCTACGTTCGCAGTTAAGTATGATTCCCTAAATTTCTTACTGTATGTTTTATTCTTTTATGAATTTCATTGTGCTTATGACTTTTTGAGATTGGGTTGTAATAGCCCAGTGCTTATGTTATTAGTTCATTTCCGGTGATATACACTTAGGAATTGTGTACAGAAGATTTGTAAATGGTGATTATATAGAGAAGTAGGGGTTTCTTGGAAATTAGTTAGAGACAATTTCAGTCATAAGCCAGTTATTGACAATTTTTTGTTATTTGGCATTTTTCAATTTTCGTATCCCATGCCCTCTTTCCTTGCTGAAACGAAGTTAAATTGCAGGAGCGAAAAAGGGTGAATGATGGGATGTGTTGCTATTATATCTCTTGGAATGCTAGGGAGTGTGATAGCCTACTCGGCTCTCAGATTCCCAGGAGACGATAGAGTTCTTCTAGATTACCTTTTTTTGAAGATTTCCTGATGGCTTCTGAAGATAAGTATTGGGGATGATAGATAGCATTTGG
The DNA here is from genome assembly GCA_001752375.1 of Rhazya stricta. NCBI lineage: Eukaryota > Viridiplantae > Streptophyta > Magnoliopsida > Gentianales > Apocynaceae > Rhazya > Rhazya stricta. The sequence continues at coordinate 830,393 of MEJB01000034.1, forward strand.
GAAGGCTATTAGGGTTTGGCATGCGAGTAGAGGATTATGTCGAGAAATTTTGTTTTCAATCATTCCGTCTGGATCGAGGAAATTGGGGTTGAAGATGTATCTGTGTTCATATACGCTCAAGAGATGTTAGTATGATCTTCTTGAGAAGATTCTAAGCTTTATGGAGGTTGTCGGTATGCTATGACATTGCGGAAGAGAATTTCCAGTTAGCAGTTTACGTACAAGATCTGGATTAGAAGATGTCATCTAGTTTTTTCGGGCCGAACCATGTTACAATACTAGAAAGCTCGCCTGGGGGACGTCGAAAATTTCAAAATCATTGAATTGTTGGGATGGGAAAGTGGTTGGTAGGAGATCTGTGCAAAAGGATTTTTGCGAGTTCCGATTTTTTGCGTACATGACTTTTCATATTCGTGCAATGGTTCGTAGGGCCAGATGGGTTTCACTGCGAGAACGAGTTACTGGTTTCTTACAAATGTATTACGAGGATTACTAGTGAAGTTATGAAGAGCAATGGGGGATTCGAGCATCTTTTTGGATTTGAAAGGGAGCATAGGTTCCTCATTGTGCATGGGAGCCTTTTGGCAGATGGGACGTGGGAATTATTAACGTTATTTCAGATGGTAGAATTGAGGTCGAGGTGCTATTGGACTGTGTGGTTGATGCATGCGTTAGTAGGCATGTCAAAAGCGTCCCTCTTCTGATATGCGATGTTTCCTAGGTTGAGAGGTGGAAGCATGTTGTGAAGTTGCGGTTGCGAGATTGGCCCCTTGTTGAAGAGTGGTCAATTGGTTATGCTTGGGGGTTACAATGTTGTTGTGGCGATCCTTGTAGCCGTGGAATTTATCTAGTGAGGATACCACTAAAATACTGGAGGATGTTGTAGAAAGAGATGGTATTACAGTGGAATTTCTTTGCAAGTATGGACTTCAGTTGATTTTAACCATTTTCAGGTTTTTAAAGGATGCGTTTTCTGTGTTCCGTATACAAGGATTGATATGAGTTTCTGTTTATGTGGTTTAGGGGTATGGATTTTTCTTGGGATCTTAAGGGCCGGATAACAACTAAGGCTTTGGAAGATGGTAGCGAAAGCATGTCTGGAAGATATGGTCGATGAAGAATTAAGATGGAACAATTCTAGAGTGAGAACCAATTTCATACATGATTTCTTCTGGGATTTGTCTTGCCAAGACTCTCAAAGAGACAAGTTTCTTGATTTGGTCAGGAAGTCTCTTAGGTTTGTTTCCAAGTACATGGATGAGTATCCTCACTTGAGTTTCACTTCAGATATTCACCTCCATGTTTGGGTAAGGCCTCCATTTCCGCTTACACGTTCCTTTTTGTGGTTTGGTATGGAAAAGTATTTTCTACGGTTCCCATGTCACTTCCCTCGTCTCATGAGGGCGACTGGAACTTCTTTCTCCCGGGAGGTCACCACTCTTGATTACTTCCCAAGCCTAACTCGTCTACATTTGCGGCATTGCTCTTCCCTTGAGAAAATTCCTTCGAGTCTCTGGTCACTTTCTTCACTCGCAGTTGTTGTTTTGGATGGTTGTGCCAATCTATAGTTTCTTCTCCTCCATTGTAGCTTCAACACTAAGCATGGGAGGCAAGGATCTTGGTATTTATTTTTGAAGAATGTAATTACTATGAGACTGAGGATTCAGAAGATTCACTAGTTTTTTCGGACGAGACCATCTTAACAATACTAGAAAGACTCGCTGGACACCCGTCGAAACTTCAAATCATTGCAATTGTTGGGATGGAAAGTGTTGGTAAGACGACTCTTGCAAAAAGGATTTTTGAGTATCCATTTTTAGTACATCACTTTCATATTCGTGCATGGATTACAGTAGCCAATGGGTTCACTGTCAGAGAAACATTACTGGGTCTTCTACAATGTATTACGAGGATAACTAGTGAAGTCTATGAAAAGAGCAATGGAGAACTATCGGAGCATCTTTTTAGGACTTTGAAAGGACATAGGTTCCTCATTGTCATAGACAACATTTTGAGCAATGAGGACTGGAATTATGTTAAACGTTATTGATATGTATGCTAGTTAGGTAATTAACAGAGAGATTTTGCGATTTTATTTGAATTGGAGACATCTCGTATATTATGTGTTTGTTACTAAGTAAAAAGAGGCTATTATTGGTAATCCATTCCCACTCGAGATGATAATTGTTAGTGAAGATAGTACTCACAGTTAATCGTTCTTTAATTAATGTGTGAAGATATTGTCAAGGTTACTAAAAAATTGAGCTCGTGGAGTGGTGAGATTTTTCTTATGAGTAGATTATTCTTACAAATAATTAACAGATGAATTTTGTAAAACGAAAGAATACAATTTCATCGAGAGCAAAAAAAATACGATATAAAGGATGAGACCATGTTTGTGTTTGTTGTGGGTGTATTTTGAGAGAGAAAGAAGATAAAGTAAGACTATAGACAGCAAAAAGTGAGAAGTGGAAGTAGTAACGGTTGCTTAATGGTGTTGATATGATTGAGGTTGGTTTCGGGAGGGGTTGCCGTGTTTGTGTGGGTATTTCTTGTGTAGCAACCTTCCTCGTCCCTGCTCGTGGTGTTTAAAAGAGCATGGTCTGCCGAAGGGATTGATAGAGCGAGAGGTATGTGCATGTGAACGGCGGGTATTGCCGGATTTGCAGGTTTGGCAGGAACGAAACAGTTGTATGGAGTGGGGATCACATCAGTACCTGGGGATTGAGGAAAGCCTTTTAAGAGGAGATCATAGCTGTCGGTTCATGATTGTTTGTGTAATACTAATAGTGAATAAGGTGATTGTGCGCTGGGGGTGTTATAAGTATGCAGTTGAGTTAGTAATTGTTGGAGGGGTTTTAGATGCATTTCCTCGTTTGTATGAAATGATAAACTGTGTATTACTTGTAAATCTGAAATTGTGGTGTAAGGAATGTGCGGAGATTAGTTGTGGGGGGTAAATGTGGTGAGGGTGGGTGAGATTTGGTTTGAGGTGTGTGTGTCAGCTGTGATTTTGTGTGGATGGGTAGTCGTCTTCGTTTTGCGTCGATGGTGAAATTGTCTCTTTTGTGGGGGAGGAAGTGAGTGTGGGTGTGCGAATGTATGAGTTTTTGTAGTCTTTTGGTTGTTCATTTTTCGATTGTGCGCGTGGTGTGGAGATTATAGAAAGATAG
>MEJB01000034.1:843970-996531 GCA_001752375.1 Rhazya stricta
AGTTTCTTTCTCCTCTAGTGTAGCTTCAACACTAGGCATGSAGGCAAGGATCCTGGTATTTATTTTTGAAGAATGTAATTACTATGAGACTGACTAAATTTGATATAGTAGATCGTTTTATCTTCTATAAGAGCTTTTTAATAAATTTGATTTTCAATTGGACCAAATGCTGGCATTTGCATTTTGGTCTGATCCTCTATGATCAGACCAAGCAACTTAGCATCGTGGAATGGTGAAGAATGATTTTCAATTGGACCAAATGATTTTAGTAGAAAATATGTAACAGCCAGTATACTAAAAAATTTAGCATCGTGGAATGGTGAAGAATTTTTCTTATTGAGCTAAGATTTATTCTACAAATAATTAAAACAAATGAATTTTTAAACGAAAGGAAAAAATTTCTTTCATCGAAGAAGCAAAAAAAAAAAAAAATAGATATTAAAAAGGAATGAGACCAATGTTTTGTTAGGTATTTTGAGAAAAAATAAAAAGTAAAGGACTATAGACAAGCAAAAAGAGAAGTGCTAGTAAAGGTTGCTAATGGTGTATATAATATTGAAAGAGTTGGTTTCAGGCAGGGAGTTGCAAGTGCATTTTGTCGGGTACCTCTTTGTGTATGCAACCTTCACTTCGTCCCTCTTCAGTGGTGGTTTAAAGAAAGAAGCATGGTCCTCCGAAGAGGATGAAAAGCTACGAGATATGGTCATGTGAACCGGCGGGTACTTCCCAGATTTGCAGGTTTAGCAAGGAACGGAAACAGTTGTAGAGATGGATGGATCAACCATCAGTCACCTGGCATTAGAAAGGGACCCTTTTAAAAGGAAGCAGAATCTATCCTCGTCAGGCTTCATAGAATTCGCTTTTGTAATTACTAAAAATAGTTGAATAAATACATATGGTGCGCTTGTGTATAGAGATATCATTAATTTTTAGTAATTCAAATTATTTTTAGTGAAATTCCTCGTTTGTATAAATGCATCAAAACTGTTGGGATTGCAATGTAAATCTAAATTTCTATAGGGACAGCATGGAAATTAAGTTTGCSGGTAAATTCTAAGTATAATAAAAATTTTAGGTTGTTATGTCTTTTCACTGTTGAATTTTTGTAGAAATATGGGTAAATCGTCTTCGTTCTTCCTGTCCGAGGCTGGAAATTGTCTCTTTTGTGGGAGAGAACATATGTAGGAACATCGAATTAGCTAGACGTTTTTGTGATCATCCTTTGGTTGTAAATCATTTTCATTGTCGCGCGTTCATTCAAGAGGTAGAGAAAATAGACGGATCTGTCGATGGATGGGGTATAACTATTTATTCAAGAGGAACCCATGTTCTTTACATGAGGTATTTGGGTTGTGAAGAGATTGCTGGAGAGTTGTATAAAAGATTGGAATTTAAGATGTACCTGATTGTTCTTTGTTCATCTTCTGCTCGGAATTTCCAGGATGCTATTCAATTTAAACGCTGCTTTCCGGAGAACTATAGAGGRAGTAGACTTATATTGGTAAATAGCTTGATGGGTATCACTAATGGTCCTTGGATTCACAGTCACTCCTCAATTCATGTGAATAAGCCTCGACTTCGGAAAATGTTTTCAAAAATATTGCTTTGCCAAAAGGAGAAGGGAAAGTCATTTATGCTTGAAGAGGAGCATATTTCGAAACAAAAGTCATTTATTCTTAATGAGGAGCATATTTCAAAACAAAATTGCAGAGTAGCRTTGGCATATCTATGTATGAAGGTCTTGACAGAGGAACTGATTGCTATTGCGAAAGAAATAGTAACAAATTGTCAAGGAGTACCGCAAGTACTTGATGAGGCTACTAGGTGACTCTCATGGCGCAGCAGAACACCTGAAGGCTAGAGATCTGCACCTGATTTAATTAGTTATGTTCGCAAAATATTTTTCCCAGACAAAGTGTTACACATCTACGCTGGTAGGCTCAAATTATCAGAAGAAAGAGAGCAAGAAACTGCTTTGTCAGAAGAAGAAGAGCAAGGAAATGCTGTGGTAGGCATAGATGGTGATTTGATCAAAATTAAGGATAAGCTCACAGGAGGAACACCTCGTCTAGAAATCATCACTTTCATGGGTATGGGTGGTATAGGTAAAACAACTCTTGGAAAAGCAGTTTTTGATGATTCTTTAATTCAGTACCACTTCTACATTTCTGCTTGGATAAAAGTCTCCCAAGTATACAATTTGAGAGGTTTGTTGCTTGGCCTTTTGCAAAACATTGATCCTCTTGCAGATGAAATCCATAGAATGAATAAAGAGCAATTAAGAGAAAATTTGTACAGACGTTTGAAGGGTCAGGGATTTCTGATTGTCATGGAGGATATGTGGAGTACTCAAGCATGGGATGAGATGAAAAGATGCTTTCCAGATGATAGAAATGGAAGCAGAATATTATTAACTAGTCGACTAAGAAGCTTGGCTGACCATGTGGGCTCCGAWTATACTCATCAGATGAGGTTTCTGAATAAAGACCACAATTGGAAGTTGCTGCAACGGAGAATATTCTTGTTGAAGCAAAGTTGTCCTTCCGAATTGGTTGGACATTGGAGAGAAAATTGCTGAAAAATGTAAAGGACTACCCTTAGCTATTCTTGTGGTTGCTGAAGTTCTTTCCAACATGAAGAGTACGCGTCGATGTTGGGAGAATTTCGCAGGAAGTATGTCTTCACTTTTAACTAGTCACCGTGAGCACTATCTTGAAATACTGACTATGAGCTACAATTACTTGCCACAACACTTGAAAGCTTGCTTCCTCTTTTTGTGTGTTTTTCCTGAAGATAGTGAGATTGAAGTTTGGAGATTGATACGATTGTGGGTGGCTGACGGATTTGTGAATCCAGAAGTCTTTAGAAGCTTAGAAGAGATAGCTGAGCAGTACTTGGAGGATCTCATTAATAGAAACATAGTATTTGTTGGTAAGAGAAGCTCCAGTGGATACATCAAAACATGCTGTATACATGACCTTCTGCGGGATTTATCCTCGAGAGAGGCAAGGAGAGAAAATTTTATGCACGTGATAACAGGGCAAGTTCAAGTTCCATCAGAAGACTGTTATCGTGCGTCGCCTCAGTTTGCATTCTGGAAGTTGTGCTAATTTTTACTCCGAACATTCTATTCAACCGACTCATTCTCTTCTATGTTTCGATGTCGGCTTTGATGATATTCAAATCGTCCTCTCAACCTTCAAGTTCAAACTGCTCAGGGTATTGGATATTGGTTTTATGCGTTTCGACTATTTTCCTCTTGTCATATTAAGGCTTGCTCACCTGAGGTTCATTTCACTTACTGCTGCTTGTGATATTCCTTCATCCATATCAGAACTCTGGAATTTGCAAACAGTAATTAGTTCAAGGGCCGTGGATAAGAAGGAAATATGGAAAAAGCCCAACTTTACCTATAGAAATTTGGAAGATGTTCAACCTAAGGCACCTCAATCTGACCGCAACCTGTTTTCTACCCGACTGAGAGCAGAAGATGATGGGAACAATTATTCGGTTTTGAAGAACCTTCAAACACCATCCAGAATAAGACTTGCATGTTGCAACAAAGAAGTCTTCGAGAATTTGCTCAATCTAAAGAAGCTGGGAATTCGTGAAACAAAAGATGACTTCGACTTTTGTATGAGCTTCCCCAGCAAGATCTTTTACTTGCTTAACTGGGAAACTTTGAAGTGTTCTTTCAATCAGTCGAATCAAAAGAAAATACGGTCGCCAGATGGAGGCTGATGAATGAATGTGAATAGCACCCTGAGAAAAGGCCCCCCTTTGTCGCTTCCGGCGAAGCTGCGAACCTACTTAAATAGCTTACGCTTACCAAGCCTAATCTACTAAAAGATCGGGTTAGAGCAAGCAAAGCAAGCTTTCCCCCCTCATTTGTTTTAGGTCGCGCCTCACCACAGGCACTGAATGAATGAAATGAGTGGAGATCTTCCTTTCCCCTTGCTAATTGCCAAGAACTTCGTTGCCACTAGTGGCAAAAAAAAATTAGACCATCCCACCCAAAAACAACTCAGAGCCTAAAGAGAAGAGAGTTCGGTCTACAAGAAGCTGGCAGAGCTTCAAGATGCTAGTCTTCTATAGAAAAGCAAGAGATTCTGAGCGTCCATGGACTCGACCGGGATGATGCAGTGCCAGTCTTCCTGCTTCGATCCGGGAACAGGCTAAAAAAGATGTCCCTGTTCATGTTAAGGAAATCAGTAGGATATGTCTAACGAAGGAACATGATTCCATGTTTTCCAAGGTAAGGCTAAGAATTTAGAGCACATCTTTTCCAGGTTTCTAAGCCGACTGGCTGGAAATACGTCCAAAAGGTGTCGAACTCCTCCCTAGAAATGGGCCCTCAAATGCTTAAGAACTTAACTTTAAGCGGGAGTTATCTACCATGGGAAGATATGGATACTCTAGGAATGTTACCGAATCTTGAGATACTCAAACTGAAAAACTATGCATTCTGTGGACAAGTATGGGAACCCAATGAAGTGGGGTTTCAGAGGCTAAAGCTACTGCTGATTGAGAAAACAGATTTAGTGCATTGGAATGCAAGCAGATATAACTTTCCTTGCTTGCAGTGCCTGGTACTAAGGGCCTGTGAATTCCTGGAGGAAATCCCATGTGATATTGTAGATGATTTGCACCACTATAGCTTCTCTGCTGAAAGGTCTGCCAAGAAGATTCAAGAAGAACAAAGAGACATAGACAATGATGGCCTTCTTGTTTGAATCATAAATAAACACAAAGTAAAACATAATAAATAAAGATCTCTTCTTTCTGAATCTTTTTCTTTTCTTGGTTTTCTTTGTTGGTAGAAATATACCTTGAACACTTGATTATCAAATTAATGTTGATAGTTTGAATGATAATACACTAAAGTCCAAGACCGGGAAGAGTAATTATTTAAGCTGATAAATTGGACGTTCTCTATTTTCTGTTGCCTCTTTCTCTTTTTCTGAATTTTGATGTTCACCTTGTTTCTTTCTTTTATTTCTATTGGCAGATTATCCCAGGCTGATTTCCAGTGTGAAAGCTGAGGATTCCTGATCATGTTTCCTGAGGAATCCATGAGCGAGTTCTTTTTGCCTTTAGTCATTTTTCTTCTTGGTTGAGCAAAAGAGTTGTGCTTCCACTTAATCCCAATGAATGAGAATAATTTTCCTTAATATTTCTTTGGAACAATAATTCTGTCCCAATTCTTGTTCTTGACTGATTATCCTTAACCCCTTTTAAACAGGAAGCAGCATCCGTCTATAACCAGTGTCATAAAGTTCATTGTTTCTGGTGTTTGCAGTGTTGTCAAATGGAAAACTAAATGGGTTGCTCCATTCTATCAAAGAAAAATGGGATGGTTGTTTTCTTTCCTTTGCATATGAAAGAAAATTTGTTCAGTGATGCATCCTATGTTCTTGAGATACTGAAATTTGGGAGGTACATTTAGGTACCTTATCCTCCATATGATGTTCACCTAGGGCCACTGTGGGATTCTCAGGAGTGCTGCCTCCCTCTTGCATCCTGCTAATTGATGAGATCAATCTTTAGAATTAAAGATCCAACAGTATTTACAAGCCTTCAGAAATTAGTTCTGAGATTCTTGCTTTTTACCTAGAAGGAAGCCCCATATGGTGGTGGATAAATCTGTTCTCTCATGCCATCAACACATGTCCAGGCCTTCGGCGCCTCCCTCTTTTTACTTCAGGATATTATCCCTTTAACCTTTTTTTTTCCCCACATTGATGGGAAAGAAAATGAGAGTTTAGAAAGTAACAATTGTTTGGGATTTTTGTGTTATTCTTTGTTTTTGGTTCAATTCTCACTGGTGGTGTCATTGCAGACAGGGARTAAGTTCTGTTTCAGTTTGATTTTGAAATTCATGGTTTAAAAAGTGTGATTTTCAGAGAATTTTGAATACAAATATCATGCATTGCTCAGGTTTCACCTATGCATACTTCCATTGACGCACATTCAAGTTTTCACTAAATTCCAGAATAGGTAAAATTACAAGGCAAATTCTAGTCCAATGAATTATGGTTATGATTCATTTGGCTTTCGTTTCTCCAACCGGGTTATTACTACGACCATCAACATCTATCCAAAGTAGAAACGAAAAGATTATACTAACATATATACTTGAAAATGTATGTAGGTTTGCATGAGTGTTAAAATATTTTTGGTGAGGCAATTTAACAAAACCTCATGCAAGCTGCATATGCCCATGGTAGTTCATTGTTGCTTTCATAGCCATAAACCCATGATCTTTCAGTACCTTATCATGAGCATTCATACAACACCAAGTGGCCATTAATAATATATCACAGAAAGTTCTCAGCAATGTAGACTGTTACAGCATTTCAAGTTGCTAGTGCAAGCAGCAATAACAGGATAGAAAGGAAAGAGACCATCTGATTTGTGAATGATGAGGAGTCCATCCCCTTTAGCTTTGGGCCTCTCGTTGTTGCTCAATTCATCTGTATAAACAAGAGAACATGATAAATAGAATAACATGAAATGTAGTGTTTCACTTCCAAAATCCTAACCCAGATTATATACCCTTACTGTTACTAGTCCAAGAAGGTCATTTACCCTATTTCTTGTAATTTTGAAATGTAATAAAGAATCATTCACAAAAGACAGCCGAATAGAAAGAATTATTGTTCAGATTAAGTAACAACAATAAATTAGTAAAATAAATAAATACATCCTTAGTTACCTTGTGTAGGAACGAGGAAAACTTCTTATGTAGTGATTCAAATATCAGGAGGATAGATGTGAAGCTTGAACTTGTTATTCACCAGCCTCTGGTCTTGCTGCCTTTGCTGCTGAATCCACCTAGCAGAAGCTGCAGCAGCTGGTGTAGGCCAATATAGCTCCATGTTCTGGAGAGCAGAGACTTCCCCCAAGCCCTGGGGAATATCTTCGAGACTGCTGCAGTGTTTAAGGATCACTCTTTCAAGTCGAGGAAAGTGGTGACCTGAAGCGTGCCAATGAACCAAATCAGACCTCCCAAGTTGCAAGACTCTAAGTAAGCGAAAGCCCCCATCTAGTGGTTCCCACTGACTTCCCTTGAAAGCATAATCTTTTAGCTTCAACACCTCTAGATTTGGCAGCATACCTAATACAGACATATGTACCCAATCCAATAAGGTGTCGGATAGAGTTAACTTCCTCAAGTTTGGCGGAAACTTGTAGGATGGCGGAAGATATGGTATGTTACATTGAGAAGGGTGAAGAGGGAATGTGTCATTCAACAACTTCAAAGTTTCAAGATTATCTAATTTAGCAAGATTATCAAAAAGACTCATTTCAGTAAGTGTGACTAACTTTCCACGAATTCCAAGTTTCTTCAGATTGGGAGTCCTGGCTAATATGTTTTCTTTGCAACACTCGGGAGAAATACTGCAAATAGTTTGAATATTTCTTCGCACAAAAGGATCTTCATTACCCTTCCTCGTTTCAGCACGAGGGCCATGTAAGAAACTTAACCCACTAGTATGCAGATGCCTAAACTGCAACATTTTCCATATGTCTGCTTGAATATCCAGGCTGCGGCACGTTGTTCCAACAATTAGCGTTTGCAGGTTCCAAAGATTTGATATTGACGAGGGAACAACCTTAAAATGACCAGAAATTGCCAGCAATCGCAAGTGAACCAACTGTACTATCTCATTTGGAAAGCGCAAGAAAGAAATTGATCTCAAGTCCAATATCCTAACCAATCTAAAGGCTTCATGGATAATTGATGTATGTTCTCTAGGCACATCCCGTTCATCCAAACCAAAACACAAGAAAGAGCGAACATGAGGACCAGAAGGCTTTGAACAAATAAAGTCTAGAACATGTGAATGGACACAGAGTCGACGGAAGTAATTTGGTATTGATGAGAAAGAGGAATCATCAGGTGTATAGCCTTTGATAACTTGCAAAAACTTTTCCATCCCACCTTCCCTCAAACATAAATCACGTAGCATATCATGAATTCGACAAGACTTAATACGACCATTTGCCCTCCTTTTTGCCACTAATACCAGATTTCGGTCAACGAGATCCTCCAAATACTCTTCTGCAGTATCCTCTAGACATTCATGTCCTGTTTGTTGTATGAATCCCTCGGCAACCCATAGTCGAAGTAATCTCCAAACAGGAATCTCAAAGTCTTCAGGAAAAGCCCCAAAATATATGAAGCATACCTTCAAGTGATCAGGCAAGTGCTTGTAACTCAATGCTAAAACATCCATGCACTGCTCTGGATCTTTAGCAACATAAGCACTCACGCTTTCAGCGACTTTTTTCCACCAATCACGAGTRTTTGGTTTCTTCAAGAGGAGACCTGAAACTACAACAATAGCTAGTGGTAGTCCGCAACATTTTTGTGCTATAGAGCGTCCAAGATCCTCAAGCTCAGAAGGGCAACTTCCTTCCCGGAAAACCTTCCTACAGAGTAGCTCCCAACTTTCTTCATCAGTTAGAAAACGTAACTGATGGGGATCACAGTAGGGGTTTGCATGCTTAGCCACATCAGTATTACGACTTGTTAACAATATCCTGCTTCCACTGCCAGTGTTTGGGAAAGCCATTTTAATATCGTTCCAGTCATCATTTGTCCATACATCATCAATGACAATGAGATATCTATTGCTCCTTAAATGTCCACATAATTCTTCAGCCAACCTATCATCATTCATTTTGTACATCTGATCTGTTTTTAAGCCTAGAACATCCAAAATTTCAAGAAAAACATCCCTTCTACTATATTGTTGAGAAATATAAACCCAGGCACGGTTGTAGAAGTGATATTCAATGGAAGGATCGGTAAAAACCTTTTTGGCTAATGTTGTTTTACCAAGACCTCCCATGCCAACAATTGAAACTACTTCTAGATGTTCTGTCCCTTTAGTTAGTAGACCGACAATCATTTTTGCTTCATTATCAAATCCTACAACATTTTCTACCTCAACCACAGGTTTTCTTTTGGGTAAACATTTGCGAGGAGGCTCCCCGCTGTAAATGTTTTCAATTCCGAACATCTTTTTATCATAAATCTCCTTCACTTTCATTTTGATGGATGCAATTTCTTTTGCAACATTTACCATCCTTGTTGAATGATCAAACACATGAAGCACTTTCTTCATAGTACTTCGTGCCTTCTGCAGGGATGCATTCACTACAAAGGTGTCAATGACATCTTCTGCTTCATAAGTCACATCTGTAATTTGTCGAACTAACTCCCTAACATATTCATATTCACTGCGCTTTTCTTTGGAGTCCTTTAAGAAAGCTTTCATCAAGCTTAACTCCCTATGAAGAGATTCAACTTGATCTTTTACTCCAGAAATTAGGTCAACATGGTAGAGGAGCAATTCCTTTAAATTAGCCAAGAGAAATTCTACAGCACCATCAGCCATCTTGCACACCAACTCTGACTCCTATAGGGAAAATAATCATGACATGATAGTGCTCATTATCCCTATATTAGGAAAGAAGAAAAAGAAAATGCATATGATTACTTTCAAAAGAAATTATGAATCCAACTTCATGATGCGCAGGTTTTAGAGCTTTATACTGTTGCAAGTTCTTTATAGACCTCTTTAGTTTATAACCTATCATTTCCAATTATTGTCTTACCTTCCTTAATTGACATGCAAATGATTGCTTAAGTAAGATTTAATCTAATTATTATTGACTTTTAACAAATCATCCTTTCAAGCATATAATATATAATTTTCTTTCTATTTCCTCATTATTTTCCTGGGCTCCTAATCGGCTATCCCCACAGATTATTAGTCCTTCCTCACCACTGTTCTAAACCAATCTAGCACAGAAGCACCAAACACAGTACACAGAAAAAAGTCATCCGGTCCAGAAAAATTCAAAGAAATCCAAAGTATCAAAAGTCACAAAAAGCCCGAAAGAGGAAAGAAGCTAAATACCAGAAAGCATGTCGTATATGAATACACAGAGTTGCCTACAGATCAAATCATCAACACAAGTAATATATCACTAACAAAGCAAAGACATTTCTTGGCTAGCATAAAACTTCACACATCATGTATCCCAAAAGAATCACCTAATTGATGCATATAACTCTGAATCATACCTGTGCTCGAAAACCCAGAACGATACTCGAACCTTCACAGCATGATGATCCAAACGAAGCGGCAGTGCTAAAAGTATAGGAAAGAAAATGTTGAAGAAAGTGAATTCTTGAAATGGGTGTTTGTTTAGCTGAAGAAAAAAGATCAAGAAAATAGTGAACTAGCTCAGTGGATCTCTGTGATGACAATTATATATAGTGGCAGATTCTTAGTAAATTCTCAGTGGGATTGCAGAAATGCGTGTGATATATGGGAGATAGCGTGTGAAGTTCCTGTTTCTGCTGAAGTATCAAGGAAGCTGCGGGGACGACCTCAAAAATGTCTCAAGTCAACGAGGAGGAGAAAAAGAAATGAACCGGCTAGTTGAAAGTAGATGGGTAAAATAGCTCCAAAATACGCATAACTTATTAATTGTTTTGGAATACAAATAATTATTTTATAATAATTTATAATTAATTTGTTGTGCAATATTTTCAACAAAGAGAGAGTATATAATTTTATCTTTTATTTTATGTTACTTAAGTGCTCTCTCCTTAATAACTTGAATTTTTTTCTTTTTATTTTATTATTATTTAAAAATTTCGACATTTCTTTTGAATTGAAATATTTTAACATAATTTAATTTTAAGGATTTAGATAATAAAATTGGTGAAAATATTACTACTCATCCCTCTTTTTTATAATTTATTATATTCATTATAATCGATAAGAACACATAAAAACGACAATAACAATTAATAATTTATGATGAATAATGAGAATAAAAATAAAGCCATATATAAAAATTGTTATTGAGTTTACTTTTGTTTCCTTAATCAATTCTTGAATATTTTTATTTTGATAATAAATAAAAGAAAAATATAAAGCCATATATAAAAATTGTTATTGAGTTTACTTTTGTTTCCTTAATCAATTCTTGAATATTTTTATTTTGATAGTAAATAAAAGAAAAATAAAAAGTCATTTAGGGAAAAAGAAAAAGAAATACAAAAAAGGAAACGGCCAAGGTAGGCTGGGACTGCGAGTTTGAAGGCCTCTATTACGCTACGGTCCAGTCCGAACCTACTGGTCAAAGCCCATCATGACACAGCCTACCAATCCCAATTGTCACTGTTACCCCCGCCCCGACATGTCTCGGTTCAGTCACAGTAAAGGTTTAGCGAACCTTAGAACTTGACTTGAGCTGAATGAAGGATGGAGTTCTTCTTCAAGAATGATTTTTTCCAAGGTTTTACATTTGAGTATCTGTATTAACAATTTGCGATCTGATATCCTTCTCGTTTCTGGTTTCGTGATCGATTGTTTCTTGGGTCAATGAGACCAGACTTCACATTTTGAGCTTCCCGGGTAGAATTTTCTGGTCTCTGCTCCGGGTTGAATTTGAGGCGAAGGAGTATGATCATCCATGGAGACCACCAGTCAATGGATCATTCTTTCCTCCACGAGCACTCAATGATCTTATGGTGCGTTCCCCTATCCTCTTTCAGTATCTTTACAATTTACTGTTTGAGTCTTGAACGAACTTCTCGTTTTCTTTGTCCATTTTTTACTTCTGCTTGCATTGAGTTCTCATTGTCAATTATATCGTGATGTAGAGCTGGATATGGAATCTCCTTCCTTTCCGGGGTTGAGCTGAGCTGAAATGCTAGACGAACGGGTTCTTGTTSCTATTCTTCGCTTGTTGCATCCTCTTGTACTCAACACGTTCGATGAAAGGTTCATTTTGAAAAAGCTTGATCCCTATGCCATATTTGAGTTCTTGAATCATTTTAAATTGCACAATGAGGCTACTGCTGCTGAAATTTCCTGGGAGCAGTCACTTGCGGCGCGGATCTTATCTGTTTACCGGAAGCATGCGAGGGAATCTATCAAATATCATTTAAGCGGTGGCTATTCGAGGACAAAAAATGCTACAGTCGATGCATTGGATTTTAATACTTTTCATGGAGCATGGGGAAGATCTTCAAAGTTCCTCTTGATTAAAGGCGATGATGGATTCTCAGATACTGCATATTGCCTTGCTGTTAATTCTTTTAAGCAAGTATTGGAACGGTTTCGTTATTCACATAGGTATACATCTTTCAGTCTGGAAAAGCTGATTAGTTTTCTGCGCAAAAAAGTACTTGGTTCTTTTGATTCATTTCGTCAAGGTTATTTAGAAGGAAACAGCTGGTCTTTCATTCAATTAGAAATCATTATCAAAGTAGCAGGTTATATAGCAGAAGACATCCTTAATTCAGACTTGAATAACAGATATTTGAGTGAAAATGGACCAAAGTATGAAGCCTATCTTAAGTATCTATTTGATATTACTTCGTCTGTGGAGGATATGTTTCTTGCAGGTACTGGTATGTCACATCGTAATGCTTTGCATTTGAACGGATCTGTGTTGGGTTCAGATGATGATTTGGTGGGGTTGGATGATGACTTGATAACAATTAAAGATCAACTTACTGGACTTCCATCTAAACTGAGAATCATCCCAATAGTGGGAATGGGGGGAATAGGTAAGACAACTCTAGCCAGAAGAGTTTTTGAGGATCCTCTGATTGTGTATCACTTCTATGTGCGAGCATGGGTCACAGTATCTCAAGAGTATCGATTGAGAGATGTTCTATTGGGCCTCTTGAAGTCAGTTACCTTGCTGACTGATGATGCATCTACAGAGAGGGATGAACAATTAGCTGGACGGTTATATAGAAGTTTAAAGCAGAGAAGATACCTCATCATTATGGATGACATGTGGAGTACCAAAGCCTGGGATGATATWAAAAGGCTCTTCCCGAATGATAACAATGGAAGTCGAATTATATTGACAACTAGGCTTGTGGAAGTGGCTTTCTGTGCTAACCCTCATAATCCTCCTCACAGCATGAATTTTCTAAGCACTCAGGAAAGTTGGAGGCTGTTGTGTAAGAAAGTGTTTTTCACAGAAATTTGCCCCCCTCAATTGGTTGATATTGGAAAGCAAGTAGCAGAAAAATGCCAAGGACTACCYTTAGCAATTATCCTGGTAGCAGGATACCTTTCTAAGGTCAGCAAGACACGAGACTCTTGGGAGCATGTTGCAAAAAGAGTGGCTTCCCTTATAAGTGGAACCCAGGACCAGCTCTTAGACATACTTACTCTGAGTTTCAAATACTTGCCTCAGCACTTGAAAGCGTGCTTCCTTTATATGGGAACTTTCCCAAAGAATTCTGAGATCCCTGTTCAGAAGCTAATAAAGTTATGGGTTGCTGTGGGATTTGTACAGGAGAAATGGCCAAAGAGCTTGGAGGAGGAAGCAGAGAAATACTTGGAGGATCTTGTAAGTAGAAGTCTAATTATGGTGAAGACACGGAAGCCTGATGGAAAATTAAAAGCATGTGGCATTCATGATCTCTTGTGGGATTTGATCTACCGAGAAGCTAAAAAACAAGGAGAATACATTTGTGGCATGCGCCACCTTGGTCTTGATTCTTACTTTCATGTTCTTGATGAAAGAGAAAATCTAATGCGTCTAACATATTCTTTTCTCTATTTTGACCATTATTTTGAGATGAATTTTCATCCTAGTGCTGCAAGCTTTAAACTGCTGAGGGTGTTGGATATAGCATTTCAGTCTTTCTCTCATTTCCCCAGTGAGATAATTCAATTAGTTAATCTGAGATATCTTGCACTTGCTACCTGTAGTAATCTTCCTGGATCAGTTTGCAAACTTTCAAACCTGGAAACATTGATCAATCATCACTCATTGGCAGGTCCAATTTTACCAAAGGAAATATGGAAAATCCCACATTTAAGACATCTTCATGTAGGGACCTGCAGTTATCTTCCTGATCCAAAGAGTACTGAAGTTGATAAAGAAGGTCATTGTAGTCTTCCTGATCTGCAAACCCTCTCTACCATAAGCTCTGCCAGCTGTACCAAGCAAGTCTTTTCCAGGATTCCCAATCTGAAGGACTTAAAAGTTCATGAAATTGGTGAACACGACAGTATGGATGAGCAAATGTTGGATTGCCTACAGAATCTTGTCTACTTGCAGCAACTTCAGAAACTGAGTTTATACTGTAGCGTAGAAATTGATAAACCACGACGAACTCCTAATTGGGATACCTTTCCACCYAGCCTCAAGCAGTTGACCCTAAGGGGTTGCCATCTTTCGTGGATGGAAATGAATATTCTTGCTCTTTTACCAAACCTTGAGGTACTCAAGCTAAAAGAGAAAACATTTAAAGGGCCAGTATGGGAACAACTTTGTGATGGGGGATTCCCTCGACTAAAGTTTCTGCTGCTTGAATCATTAGATCTTGAGCACTGGGAAGCAAGCAGTAATCACTTCCCAAACCTCGAATACTTAGTACTCAGAAATTGCATCTACCTAGATGGAATTCCTCATGGTATTGGTGATATAGATATGCTGCAGCTCATTCAATTGGATAACTGTAGCTTTTCTGCCATTATCGCTGCAAAATTTATTAAAAAAGAACAGGAAAGCCTAGGAAATGATATCCTTAGGATTCGCATTGGCCAACCTCTTCATGAGGTACAAGTTCATTCTTAAAATTCTATAGATTAACTGTTTGTTGCTCTAAGTGATATTGTTGTTCTCTCGATTTTAAGATAGATTTGTGTCTTTGGCTTTTCTCATATTTCAATGATCTTTAGTGATTTATAAATATATTTAGTGTTTTGACTTTTTCCAATCCTAAGGCCTTGATATTCTTAATTTACTTGTTCTGGGTAAACTTTTTGTCCAATTATTACCAGAAATTTCAAAGGTATGATTGTCCCTGGTGGTTGAAGAAAATTTTACATTAATAACAGGTTGCTTGTTTCCTGTGGTGTATCCTATGCTTCTTTTTTCCTTGGGTAATTGCTTTAAAGCTGTCAGGTTGATCAAGCTTAGAGAAACTGATTAAGTTTCTTTCAACTGATTAAGTTTCTTTCTTTTGCAGTTGAAACTAGTAACTTTCGCTTTGGCATTCATTCACATGACATTGATATTGAAGAAGCAAAGGAGTGAGCATGGCCAATGTTAGGTAATGGAGTGCCTATTTTTCCATCATTTCTGAAAATGGCAATTTTRTCTCCCACTTACGTATTCCTTCTCAGGATCAGCCTAACGATTGTATGTAATGACCATATGCTAGTGGTGAAATCTTGGTACTTCGCCTTCTTGCTTCTGAAATTCACTGACAGTTACATGACTTCATTTGTCTGGATAACTGTCACAGGCTTGAAATTGTAAGCTATAATCACCTTCAACTTTTTCTTGTGTTCTTTCTCTTCTTTCACTCTCTCTTCTTTATTGAACTTTATTACATTCTTGAGCAGTTTCTGTCATATAAGAGGCTAACTGAAGAAAATAGTTATCCCATGGATCTAATTAGGCAGTAAAACGATTTCCAATTAGGATTTGGCGCGTGATAACATTCATAGATAGTTTGAATTGATCACCAAAAAAAAAAAAGGCTCACTGCAACATGAATAATTGTTAACTGTTCTAGTTAAAACTCAAATAGAATAATACTCTGATCTGTTTGGTGAGTTCGAATTGTATACTTAAGTGATAACCCTGTCCAGTTCTGAACCATTTCGAGGATACTCTGTCCTGGGCATTCTGAGATCCTGCAAAGAAATTCAGTCGATTGATAGTAAACAGATGTGATGGGGCACTCTGGGCATCATGTCGAATGCTCTTCTCTTGGCACCTCCAGAAGACGCTGCTGTTTGTTTACTACAATCCTCTATCTGCTAAATCTAGAATGGAGGAATGCCGAACATCGTCTGAATGTGAATATGATCAATCGTCAAACCAGAAGATATGGATCTTGAATAGTTTGCAGGCTTGGCTATCCTAAAGATTGATACATAGCGCCAGAATTCTGCTTCAGTGCATCTTCATTACATACATCCATSTCCTTGCCCTTGTTATTGGTCCGATCCGGGGCATCTGCCATCTTCAAGAACTCCATTCTTCTAATGGCAACCCATCAAGCAAGCAGTCACCCCATGAATGCGTCAACAATTCAGAGCAGTTGAAAAAAGTAGATTAAAGGTGGCATTCCAGTTTAAAGCAGGCAACAGCGTTGTACTATAGCGTGGCAATGCTATGGTTCGAGTCTGCAGAAACAGATGAGAAGGAATCAACGGATTGGATTTCGTCTTCTGCAATGGTTTTCTCGTTTAAATAGCAGTTAACTTTGATGTCATGTGCATTTTTGCATCAGATTTTTCAGATAATTTTCCCTCCAGCCTCGATCTGTTCCATGTAATTTCCTTCATTTTTCTGGCATATTCTCATTTTCRCAATATAATTCTGTTTTATAATTCTTAATATAATTTGAGTTCCTGCCCCAATTTCTGAGCTTAATACAGAGTTTGATTGATTAGACTTTTGACAGAATGCAAATTCAGCAACTTGTTCTGATTCTGATCACCATCACGATGGTCTCATTCCCACGGCTGATCATCCAACAGCTTCTTCTAATCATTAACCATTTCTTGTTGTGACCCTGCAAGAAGACAATCTTCYTATCTGCTGCTGATGTTCAGCACGGCGTTCTGGTTTTCAGGCCATGTATGGAACCTCTCAATTYGTACCAACTGTACTCGTATAGGCCTCGACATCACAGAGCACATGAACCTGCATTATCGTCTTCCTGATACAAGCTCTTCGTTCTCTAAAGTCAGCCGTTGTGGACGCTTATCTTTCTTGGACACATTTTCCTAGTTTGCTTCCTTGTGAAGAGGCCATGGGTAGTACTAATGCTTATGGAGATTATTCGAGGATGACGAATTTAGCGAAGGATGAAATATTAATTTGGGAATCTCGACTTCCACTTTGTCTAATTTTCTTGTATGTCAGGGCTAAGGTTGTGCTTACAAACATGGGAGCCTCCAGCCCTATTCTTACGTGTTATAAATTTTTTAAGTCTACAATTATTTTGAATCGTTCTTAATTGCTTTTAAAAATAATTTTTAACTTAAAAAAATGAAAGAAGTATTTTCGAATAGATATGTTTTCTTTGAAACATGTTTTGTTTATTGATGTTGTTCAAAATAAATAGCAATCTAGAGATGCTAATTGGCAAGTCTAACAAAAGAACCAAAATGGGGTCACTGGCCACCAACATAATTTTAAGTTTAGCAGAAAAGAAGGGCACCGAGACCTGGCTGCACAGGTACAGCCCATCAAGCTACATAGGACACTTTCTAAGTTTCTCGGATTACTGTTAGCCTCTGTTCTGCTGACATACATCAATGTCCAAAGTCCAAGCTCATGCTAAAGCAGAAGTAGCCAGCAGCATAAAGTGCAGTTTAGGCACAACAGGAAGGGATATTGCATGATATGTGTTCAGACTCGAGCAATGGCCAACGTTTTCTAACTCACTGAACCAATTAATCCATAGGAAGGGAGCCTCTTTCTTGCAACTCTTCCCCCTTTTTACCTCGTCCACTAGAGAATTCTATAACCAAATCTTGTACATTAAAGTTATCTACTCCATAAGTACTGTACTTAATATTCACGAACGAAAATTATGCAGAGCTTCAAGGCGAGCAAAAACAAAGTAAATTTGGGAAATCAGATCATTTATTGAGTAGACGAGTTCCATGAAACA
The DNA here is from genome assembly GCA_001752375.1 of Rhazya stricta. Taxonomy (NCBI): domain Eukaryota; kingdom Viridiplantae; phylum Streptophyta; class Magnoliopsida; order Gentianales; family Apocynaceae; genus Rhazya; species Rhazya stricta. The sequence goes on from MEJB01000034.1 coordinate 861,672, forward strand.
ATACAGAAAACCACTATTAGCATTTCTACAATAAATTTTGGGTGAACTTAGTGTATACGTAGCTTGATACGTGTCATATTGAAGTATACAATCGATATCTAGCTTGAGACCAATTATTATTTCTTCCCTCTAGAACAACCAATGTTTCCTCCTTGCTGTACGCTGTACTGGAGCATCTAAGTAGTGAAAAACAATTCCAGAGTTCATCAAATTTGAAAGTATCTAGCATCGAACTCCTTATAGCCTTCTTTTCGCATTTAGTTTTTTATTGCTTTCTTTTTCCTTTCCTTTTTTCTGTTTTTAATTTGATTTTACAAGTTCTTCCCTTTCTTTTACCAACACTAACATAATCAGTTTATGATCATACATACCTCGCAGTTCATAAAGGGAATTGTAGTGCACCTCAGACCAAAAGCTTAACCAGAGCTCTGCACCATCAACATACAAAAAATATAAGTCAGTAATATTGATTGTGGCATAACTTTTCTTTGGCTCCCTTATTCACCCATCTATGTACACCAATCTGACACCTAGAAGAGTAATGCAACTCCAACAAACTTCAAATGAAACAGAAAACTGTTATAAGTTTAAGTCATCCGCTATTGACAGTTCCCTTTATTTTTCAACAGTGATCTTCTTTAAGTTCATCCTACTGTTTTTTGGAGTTTGGATTTCAGGAACGAAGAGGATTTCAAACTTTTGGGTTCTGCACTTGCAAAAAGTAAAATGCAGTACTGAAAACAGTAATGATTTTGACAATCAATTCTCATTACAGTAATGATTTTGACAATCAATTCTCATTTAGTCCTCGAAATTATTAAGTAGAGTCAATTGAGCCCTCCAAATATCAGTCTCTGTAAAACACACTAATAGCAGATGGATAGGACCATAATTCAACTGATATTCTACTCTTGCCTACTCTGACCGTTGCCTTTTCTAAAATTATCCAACATTATTCTCATAAAAACCATGCCAAAAGTTAATCTTCCAAACCACAGTATATACTACCAAACAAATTCCAAAGGATATTTTCATAAAATTGCCTTTGATCCAGTCACCAATCTCCCTAAGCCCRACTATAACTAATATACACCAAGAGGAGAGAAACTCCAACCGCCTCCATCAAAACTCGTCACAAAAAGCTTAGAAAAATTCCCAAAAGGACCCAACTATACATACATGAAAAATAGATCAAAAAATAACTGAAGGTAGTAAGAGAAGTTTTGTTTTGATCAAAAGATTTAGTTTTCCTTTTCGGCCTTTGGCTGGTCCCCACCCACACAAACAGTTATAGACATTTACCAGCCAACCTTCCTCCTATAGTTCCTATTATACCCTTAATCCCATCCTCCCATCTGCCAGTCATCACCAATACTCTTGCAGCCTGTTTTACACTGTTCCTCCTCTTCCCCATCTTCTGGACCACAACTAATTGTCAAAATTACTGTTCTCAAACAAAATCCCGGTTTCCTAGAGCTCAACAATCACCATTGCACAATCAAATAGTTATATCATCATAACTAGTGTATGTTTCAAACTGGGAAGTCAGTTTTGCCGTTGGTGGTGTTCTACAGGTTCTGGAGCTGCAATACTTGGAGGAGCGGTTGTCGGTGGAAGAGAAATGGGCACAGGAAGAATTGGGAAGCCATTACAATAAATATTGTCGCAGAAGAGCATTTGGAGAAAAAAACGACATTCTAGACAAGAGAATAGGAGTTGCTAATCTGTTGAGGGGAGATCAAACACCTTTGACCTCTTTCTTCACAATGTAGGAGAGTGGACTGGGCCTTACTTTACCAAAAAGGTCCTTAAACCTGTTGAAATGGAGGTGTCTATTATCCTTTTGGATGGAAATGGGGTTCGAATTAAGGATTTATAAGATGGAGCAAAACCACTATAAGACTGGAGTTCAAACCTTAACACTAAGAGGGCTCAATTGACACAATCCCATAATTGGAACAGCTAAATAGAAGTCAGCCCTAATTTAAACTTCATAGTGATTGAGAAAATTCTAGAATACTGSTCYGGTGATYCATTATTTTTGTCCAGTAGAAATTTGAGAATCCTTTCTGTCAATTGTGATGGTATCTGGACACACCAAGGGAAGAGCTTTAATACCTCTTTTAGGTGTCTGATATTGCGGAAGAATTTCYATAAAACAAGTATCTCTAAATGATGTCAAAAGACATATCTTCGCTGCAAACTGCAAATAAACAACATAAGATAACAAAGAAAGGATGGCGTGAATGTTTGCAATGAGAAAACAAATGACAAAACCAAAACCTAAGCAGAGATAAAATGGAGCTATTAATCTTCAAGCAAGGAAAAGGTCCCCCTTGTCATACCATGATAGAAACAATACTTAATGTCTTTACATTTTCAGCAACAAATATAGTGAATACTGGATTTGCAAAAATGGGGATGCAGTCATTTTGCTATTATAAATCATAAAAATTAAAAGAGAGAATTGGAAAAGGAAGTTGATTTTGATAGGATACCCAACCTTATCAGCTGCTGCTTGCAGTGTAATATGATCCCCCCACTCACCTGATCTGCATATAGATTAAAGCAGAGTCACAAGCAGTTATGGAAGAAAAAGGTAAGATTAGAGCATTGCAAAATGCTTCTTGACGAAAATTAGAACATTAAAAGCAGACACAACAACTTCCATGAAAGTATCTTACTTGGCCATTTTCTTGTAATAACGGTTGTACTTCATTGGTACATAACTTTCATATAAAGAATGGTAGTCCTTGAGCTGAAAGAGAGGCATATTACATCACATCAAAAGATAAAATATATTACTTTCTCCAAATTGCAGGTTTAATTATAACGACATGCTGAAGTAAGATCTGCCATTTTGGTGGTATCATAGCACTAATTCAAGTAGATTTTTTGATGAATTTCTTTTTCCACAAGATCAGGCGATTAGCATGTCAGCCAGTTCGAAAAAGCAAAGAGTATCTGACACAGCTTGAAAAAACTCTTTTCAACCGTAACTTTCCAACAAAAACTAATTTATATTCAGAGGGTCATGGAAACTTCTATTTGATTCATCAAAGCATCAATTTCAGATAATAAAGAGCTACACTGAACCAACCTGTTTCACAACCTCCTTCCGTACATATTTGTGATACTCAGATGACCTATAAATCTGGTCTGACAGTGCACGAAACTGAAGAAGAAACAAAAGAGATTAACATACACAAAAAAAGAGAATGAGCGAGTTACAAAATCATTAAGATACCTGACAATTGCCATCCCCAGAGACCTTAACTTCATATAGGCCATACACAGTTAGCCTGCAAGAGTGCCAAAGGAAAGATCAATTAGCTTATATCAAACCTAAGACTAAATGAAATGTGCTTCCCCACCCCTACCCCCCCAAAAAAAAGAAAAAAAAACAACCGCCAAAAGCGGAAAAGAAAAAAATGGAGAATGTCGGGAGAGCACATAGTAATTATCTTCAGCAGACTTTAACAGTGGAGATTGAGAAACAGGCATTGCATTTGAATGGCATCTTTTCATCCATTTTTTGGCTTTCATTTCCAAAATGCATTTCTGGTTAATTTTGATTCATTTGTCAAAGAAATAGATATGGGTCTCCAAAATTTAAAGTAGGTTTGGATGATTCTGCAAACCACCTCTGCTTTGCAGAATGGAGCACACTAGTCAGATTAAAACATAATGTAAGGGGCCCACTTGATTTAATATTTTGAGGATTAAAACTATTGTACCAAAATCATTAAAAAAACTATTTCCTATTTTGGACATTTAACGCTGAGCATCTTTTAAATTTATAAATTAAATTTATTTATTTTAAATAAAAGATCTTTCCCCCACCACACAAACTGACCTCCCTGGCTCATCCTTCTGATTTTGCCTCCACATCCAGCCAACCTCTCCGCTTCTTAGCCCTTCTTTTGATGTTAAGCTCACAGAATATGCCAATCTTAGTCTAGGTTTGAGTTCTTTTTTATTCGAGTTTAGCTTTCAGTTCACTGAGGGGATAGCAAAGACAGTAGGTTTGCAATTATATATACTGAAGAACCGAATTTAAAAGAAAGTGGATATTGGATTAAGATGAAATGCGATGAGAACAAAGGGAGGGAAGGAAAAAGAATAAGGAAGTTCAAAATAGATCTCCTTGAACCGATGTACGAATACCCAATCCTCTCTGTTGTATCCATTTGTCATTAATCATATTCAAAAACAAGAAAACAAAGAGGCAACGAGATCTGTATGTTCTTCAAACATCGCCTCTGTTCAGACACTAAATTTGATGGAAACTGACATGTGATAAAATGTTGAGGTTTATTGGGAACTGCTACAGAAATCTATAGATGGAAAATGAAGAGGAGATAAGAYAACAGATGGAAAGAAAGATCCAGAAAAAGAACCAAAGTGGAGGAGAGAAGAGGGAAATGGACCACGAGGAGATAGAAGAGGATGACGCAACTTTGGTTACGGGAAGGAGAGAGTGAATTTTCAGAAATCAGAGCTCAAAATAAGGGAGTAAGTAGAAAGGCAGTAAGGTGGGTTGTGGGAAGATGAAGGGGCCAACAGTTGATTTAAACATTTCTGACCCATTTGTTTAACCAAAAACAAGTCAAAAATATCTCCATCCAGACAAATTTTCTCATTTTTCATCTTAAATAAAAACTAAAACACAACAAAAATGACATCCAATGCACCCAAGATTCGCCTAATAAGTCTTCTCTTCTTCCACTCTCTCCAACCCTGACCTTGATGCATTTCAAATAACATCCTCTAGCATTTTGTGTCGAAGCTTGAGGTCATACATTGCCCCATATTTAGCTAAGCCAACATGAGAGGCTTTAATGAATGAAAGGTTAAGTTTGCTAGACCATAGGCTTCCATTGCTGTTTTAGGGTCAATTTGCTGCTGCAATTTAGAAAGTATCCATTCTTTTTTCTTTTTTTTTCTTTTGAGCTACCAAATAAGATAAATAAGGTAATAATCTCCTTTCCTTTCTTTTCCTTTCCCTCCTCCTTATATCCTACCTTACAATATCCTCTCCTTTCCTTTCCCTAAATCCAAAGATAGTAAAATTGTCTTAGTTTCTTATTTTGCTTCAATTTATGTTTCTCAAATACCATGCAAAAGATATTACATTTATTCTTTAAAACCTCAAATGATTCACCTTACCAAATTCTCCCATTTATATAGAACAAAAAATATTGTAACTTGTCCCATTTTAATTGATAAATTAGCCAAATAATAAATGTAATACACCCCAAAAACCTAAAAGTATCTTAATAAAGAAACAGAAAGCACATAATCACAATAAATGATCAAGGGTTGACAAATTATACTCAGACAGATATGAGTAAATTGTAGCAAAGGTGACAAGTTAATGCAACTCTCTAAACTATGTTTTGTTTGATAATTTATTTTTAAGGGAAGTCAAATGATTCAATCTCACAAACACACACATAAAGGATTGCAATGAATTTGTACAGCTACCTTTGAAGCAACCGCTGGTAATCCAAATTAGCATGACTTGAGTCAGGAATGTAGGAATTGATTCTTGGAACATGCTGCAATTTAAAAATAAATAAGAATAAGAAGAAACTTCTCACTGCTTGGTGTTATGCTCACTCAGAACTAAGAACATGGAGGTTTTTACTTGAAGTTAAAAAAATATAAATATAAATAAATAAATAAATAAAAACAGCCTTCTGGTTCATAACAAACTAAGAAATAAAGAAATAAATGAACTCACCTGCTTTCTATTTCAAAATGACTTTTTTTTATAATAATACATTGTCGTCAAGGGTATCCAAATGAAGGCTACAGTAATAGTCTCTTCTACTATTCCGTTCTCTTTCCTCTAAGTTGGTCCTCATTTTGCAATTAGATTTGACAAACTAAAAAAGCCTATCTTATCTAATATTAAAAATATCCAACACAAATCCTCTGGCAGATTAGTGTGCCTTCTTTACCCCTTTCAGTTTACTGGTCCATGTAACCACAAGATCCTTAATCTTTAACCCATATCTTTCATTTCTTTAATCTCCACAGCCACATTCGTGTATTTTTTGGTTCTCTCCTTTCTCTTTCACATGCATCTTTACAATAACAGCTTAGTTTTTGGTGAAAGTGGCAATTCCTTCTATTTTTTCCTTATTGTCCATTTCCCAAAGTCCATCTGCTTGCACTTTAATATATGGTTTTCTTGGGAAAAAAAAATTAGGTATACACATGTCTCATTTATATTCCACTTTCTTATGTTTATAAACTTAAGAAATCTTTGCAGCCTAAAGAATTCAATTTTTTAGAAAAATAATATCATCCCACATTTCTAAGGGATATAGAAATGAGGTCTTATTTTAAGAAAATATGCCCCTTGGTAACTCCTGGGTTAAACCATCATACAAGATTAAAAAGAAGGAAGAAATCAATAGCAACATGAGAACTTGAGGATATTCAAATTATTTCCAATCTAATTTCTGAACTTTGTCAGATGAAAACTGAAACAGGAGAAAAGGACATTTAGAAACGCATTGGGATGTAGATGACTCCAGACTGACATCTAAGCAAAGTAACATAATTTCCATTACCACGCAATTTATTAGAGGGACTTTAGTAACATTTTCTATCCATCAAAATAATGATTTTTATCCAAAAACTGTAACGCATCTTACTGGAATAGGAGCTAGGGTGGAAAGACGTTGACCAACTTTGCCATCTAATGTAGCATACTCTTCAGAGAGTACAATGGCAATCATCTTATCATCGTCAACATCCTCCTGACTACTTGTGCAAGCTGCACTAGAACATTGACCAACATCTGGAGCCTCATTTCTCATAACTTACAGCTCCAGCACACATTCACCAGACAATGACAAAGATGAGATTTTGCTGCAACCTGCAAAGCAAAATTCAAAAGTATTGATTAACTGCCACACGATCATTCACTGATCAAATAGGTTATGCAGTGATATAAATATAATAGGATAATAAATCTTCCTAACAAAGACAAATGGTAAGAGGTTGAAAACAGCCAATTTAGCAGAAAACAATGATATCATATGCCGATGGAGGCTCAAAAAGGGGAAAAAAAAAAAAAGGAAAAAAGAGAAGTGCTGCGTTCTAAAAGGATTCACGTTCAGAGCAGAATAATTAATCTACGGAAATTCCAGATTTAAATAGCTTATTCATTCAACCTTCCTCCAGAAAGCAGATCAAAATGGATTACCTTGAATGGTGGATTTCTTCTCCTGAGCAGACCAACGTTAGAAATCTCCGATCACAAAGGGTCCCCTGTAAGACTGAACGGGAAGTTTATTAGCCCGATCACTACCGGAGTTTGGACAAAAGGATCGCGTAATTTAACCAACAACAGCAGCGTGGCGGAAGGYAGCGAGTCGGTGGCTTAATTCTCAGTAGGAGACAAAAAGCAAATGAAAGAAGAGAGAAGTTGGGAGAGAAAACAAAATATCTTTCTAGGTTGGTGTTTGTCTGTTTAGGGAAGAAAATAATTTTTGGTTTTAGTAGAGAAAAATGGGGAGAAAGGGAAGGAATTAGGGAGAAATAAATGGTCTATTTTCTTTTCAAAGTTTTCTCATCAGAAAATGGYAAGAAAAATGAGAGAAAGTTTATTAAAAAAATTTATTTTGTCCTTTTAATTTTARATTTAATCTCTTTCTTCATTTCTCCAAACTTTGAAGAAAAGAAATGGATGAAAGAATGTCTTATGATAAAATTTCCTCTCTTCATTTTTCAATCATGAGTATTTCACATTTCACTCCCTCACACTCTCATATATATATATTCTTAATCTCTCCAATCCCTACTCCTCTCTCTCCAACCGTAGGAGTTAAAAGGTATATACATATCATATTCTATATTCGGATTGATGTGATAAYAAAGCATATTAGAATATTTGAAATTTCACCTCCCTCCGACTCCTAAACAAAAGAATGTCACTTTTTCACATTTCTTTCTTGAATTTTCGAACAATCGGACGGAATACTTTATGATTTTTCTTCACTTCTTTCCTCTCTCTTCCTTTTCTTTTCTCTTCTAACTCCCGAACTAAGAAGAGAGATGGAGAGCAATACGATATGGGTCAAATTAAAATATCAACCCACCATTTTCACATTTGTTTCTTCTCTTATTTTCTTCGAACTCTTGAGTAAAAACTTTTGTTGAATGTTTTATACTTTTGTTTTCCTCCTCCTCTCCAAGTCATTTCTTTTCATATTTTGAGGAAATACTCCTATGCTGGATCAATCTTTCTAAACCTCTTCTTGTCTCTCTATCCAGAAGATCCAATAGAAATTGCTCACTTACTTTCATAATTCAAATGCTTCTTTTTTTTTTCTTATTTTTTCTTTTTTCAATATAGTAATGAAATTGGAATATGGAACCAACCTACAATTTTATTCTAAATATGAAAATTTTATTAAATTAAATTTCTATAACTTTTAAATAATTAAAAATTAATTTCAAATATTTTGATTAAATTGAAAAATATGTGACATGTCAATAGATGAAATGATGATACGGGTCAAGTATGATAAGGTTCAACAAATGAAAATAAATGATGGAGCTTGACGAATCAAGTGATGCCATGTCGCTCTTAAGTGTYACTTCGACTAATCAAATCAATTCGTTTGTCTATAAACAGAGGCCAAAGCACTAGAGGAAGAGGTTCAAAAATTCATATTGAGGGACCAGAAGTTCAAGTTGAGAGAAGTCAAATTTCTCTTCAAATCCCAAGATCAAGTTGCGAAGCCTCGGAAAATTCTAAGAGAAGAATCGAAGGATTGAGTTATTGCCTCAAGAACATTTCAAAAATTACAACGCATATCTTATCGAATTTATAAAATTAATATACTTGTTTCATGTCTCTCTTATTTTCTTATTATTTTGTAAACTAGAGATTTGTGTAAACACTTGTCACTTTCTTTCTTATACTATATATATATATATGTATATGCATAGTAAAGGTGAGAAGTGACACTGGCAACATTAAATGACTTCGAAAAGGAAAATAGGAAATGAAAACATAAATGAACTTGGAAAAAATTGTAGTCCTAGACATGCAGAGACAGATAAAAAGATAGATGAAGAGAGAACCACGAGTCGTCATTTAATGGAAGTCGAATGGTCTATTGACAATTAGACAAAATGTTATATGCGTAGATAACTATATAACAACACTTTGATAAACATGTATTCATTTTTTGAATGTCATTGAGCTCGGCGAACAATGAAGGATACCATTCAAATTCACTTGCCAAAAATTTCCTCTTCATCTATGCTTCACAATGACAATCAACAAAYCAGAAGGACAAATAATACCTTAAGTTGAATTATGTCTTCCACAACATGTGTCTCACATGGACAATTGTACATTGCATTTTGAAAAGAAATTTTGATAGAAACAATAAAGGTACTCCCTCTGTTTTAAATTAATTATCCTTTTGGATAAAACTATGCATATTAAGAAACTGTTTTCTTATAAACTTTTAAATAAAATGACATTCCTATTATTCTTTTAATTTTTTATAGATATTTGATGCTTTGACCAATGCATGTCCAACGCATTTAAAATGATATTTTAGAGTTAAACAAGGTTAATCAATTAGGATAAAGTAGGAAAATATATATTTAATATATTGTTAATTTTCTAAAATGATAAGTAATTTCAAACAAAAAGAGTTGTCTAAAAAGACTTTTATATTGAAATGGAGGGAGTATTAGTTAAGTCAAATTCAACTCATTTAAAATAAATTATATATTGCTACAAAAACCATCTCTAATTTATTACCTTCACATATCTTAAAGTATTATATTACACAATTTACAAGTTATTATAAAATAACGTACAAAACACGTTGATACCTATTAGTCTATTAAAAGTTTGCAAGCTAAATGACAACTCAACCTAAAAAAAATTATCAACTTAAAAAATAAATTTGAATTTCAAATTCCTTAATCTCAAACCTTCCCTAGTTTTCTTAAGTTAAAACTTGGAAGGATGAATTTGTAGTATTTGATTTTTTTTTTTTCCTAAATCTCAAACTAGGCATTGTCTAGTTGTCTAATTTTTTACCGAGTCAAACAATGCACATAGTATAAGTGTTGAGAAAAAGAAGAAAATGCGAGAAGTATAGAGAAAGTTATATATAAAAAAAGAAAATTATAATATTTGAAGTAATGCACGATTAATGAATTGTTTCTTTTTTGGAGAGGAAGTAGCTCAAACAAATTGGATAGAGTCGAGTAAGGTATTATTAAGAGGTTAAACTTTCACTCAAATACTAAAAAAACATAAAAAGTCATATATTTTCTTCCTTTTGCAATCATTAGATGAAAAAAAATGAGAAGATTTGGAGTTACATAGATTAAAGAATTTTCTTTTTAAGAGAGGATAAACTTAAATAGACTAAATAAAATTTAATAAGTATCGTTAGAAAGTTTTAAGTTCCTCTCATATAAATGTGATTTCAAAGAAAATAATAAAATGTAAAATAACGTATAATTTAAAAAAAAATTCCTTCCTTGAATGCGAGTAACTTAAATATTCTGAGAAAAGTGAAATTAAAAGTGTCATTTAAAACAACTTTTGCCTATCCCACCCATAAAATTTTTCTTCTTCTCTTTATGATTTTTTTTTCCCCAATATTCCAAAAGATTATTTAGTTTCTAGAGACTAGACTCGCTTTGATGTCCAGCGACAATAGAGGAGTCGTCGCTTGCTAAGAGCGAGATCTATATTATGGAGATAGAAATGATACAAAAATAAAGAAATGCCTCTCGCTCACATGTGAAATAGAATAATATCTCTCTCATCGGGAAAAAAGAAAAGAAAAGAAAATAAGACGCTAAGCAGCGCACAATTGGAGAAGAACGTACAAAATCGAAGATCCCGACATCGCTGCAAGTGATCATCATCGCTGGGGAATCCTTTGATTCTCTTCGAAACTGAGCGATATAAGTCCCAATTGGGGGAATTTCCAGCAAAAGCAATCAATCATAGCTGAGGATTGAAACCCTAATTTGAGAAATTTGGTTCTTCTGGTACTGTGGTTTCCTTAATATTCTTAAATTTTATGCATTTTCTTCTTGCCCTTTTTTCCTGGAAGGTGATTTTTTCTCGGTCTTTTACGTCCGCTATGCGTCTCGGTCTTTTACTTCCGAGTCGATTTGGGCTCCGATGGTCAACTAGCAAGTAGGTCTCACACAGACTCGCGAGTAATTCTGTTTTTACTACATTTTGTAGGGACAGTGACACAATTTCATGGGATGCTTCTTTTTTGCTAATAATTTTGTTTTTTCATTTTGGGTTCTGCCCTGAAAGCTAGTTCATTTGGAAATCCCTTTTAAATGATGCTGGCGAAACCTCACCACCAGATTGATTTAAATTATCGAAACTATGATCAGTGAGCTAACGATGAGATAGTGAACTAGGTTGATTGATTCTGAATCATTAACCAAGAATTCTAAGTAGACCCTCCATAAAAAGAAAGGCTTTAATTTATGGGGTATCCCAAGTCATTTTTGCCAATGTTGATTATTTTTCTGGTCATCTTATTTTTGTGTCCATTGCAAGTATGAAGTATAAATTTCTAAACTGAGGGAGAAACGGAGCCCATTGATCTCGCCTTAGTGGGACACGATTTCCATTTAATGATGTCTTTTCTTCTTTTTTAAGGTTTTTTTCTTCAACTTCTAATCAATTTCTTTTCTTGTATTATTCTCAGAATTGGAAATCTTAAACTTTTGCCACAATATGAATAAATGAATGGCTTACTTATCATGAAGTTATTCCCTGGATGATCGGCTAGTGAGCCTTCATGGTATGAAGCACTTATTTATTGGAAGGCTACTACATAAAGATGAATCTACAGGCACATATGTCCGGTCAACTTTCAGGCCAAGTACCGAATCAGTCAGGTGCTTCTTTGCCTGGAATACCTCAGCACAGTGGATCTTCTCTTGCTACTCAGATGCAGATTCCAGTTACTCAACGCAATATGGCGCATATGGACCCCGAATTTGGCAATGCACGCAGATTTATGGCTCAGAAAATGTAAGACATTTTCCACTTCATTCTGTTGGCAATATAACTGCTCATTTGTGTAACTCTTCCAAACTTTTCCCCAGTTGGAAGGGACTAATTATTAGGTGCAGCAGCGGTATGTGCCACGTATACATTTAGTAGTGTAAAGTGTGGTAAGTGTTCCATCAATTAGATGGCTGAATGGTATCATGTGGCACAATCTGCTGTTGCATCCTATTTATTTTCTGGAAGGGAGTTTGAATGATGTCAATAGAGGATCTCTAGTGGCTTTATATGTCTAAACAGTATTTTCTCGGTGTCTTTTAATGCTATATATGGCCAGGMAACCAAATATGTGCATGTACATCCATAATGCACTCTGGAGCATGCTCCAATTTGAGGTTCCAAACAAATAATCATTTTAATTTTATTCTAGTTTCCCATACCTTGCCACCTGGACATGTTTGGAAAACATTAATTCCTCTGTTAAAAGCTCGTGAGTCGTTCAACTGCAGGGGTCAGCTTGGGGGCTCACCTGCCTGTCGCCCCTAGCTGTCTGTTGCCTTTGTGGCTCTCTGTCATACAAACAGCAGACCCAGCGTTTGGAAATGCTAAAGACCAAATATAATGGTGCCTACCTTCCACTCACCCATTCAGGGTGTGAGTTGTGGAAGGAACTTGATGAATGTAATTGACTCTCAGAAATGGGTATCTAGGCTCTTGCATCGATGATGAACATACCAAACTGAAATGGAACTCCTTAATCATGAAAATTAAGGTTTCTAGGGTTGCTTCTATGGCATGTCCTGATGACATCTCGCATGCATGTTGTCTTGTATCCTTCATCCATTGTATCAGAATATTTATTTGCTAAGTTTGCTCACTCTTTGATCTTATAATCAATAAATTGCTCTGTTCCCAATATATCATGTTCTCTTGGACATTGTTGTCATGAAATTACTTATGTTTTATGTGAAATTACTTTACTATATTCTGTGATGTTCTACAGTAGTGGTCTTTAATAGAAATTTCTGGTTCTCCAGATTCGAATTCCTATCAAAGCGACTACAGCATGCTCATGATATGCCTCCAAGGAGGATTTTGGATTTAGTGAAACGCTTAGAAGAGGCTCTGTTCAAGAATGCTCCCACAAAGGTTTACTATAGTTCTTAAAAGTTGTTTTTTGTATCTGATTTGTTTAAATGTCTTTTCAATAGTCTGCATGTTTTCTATCAATGGTATTTTGACTCTTCAAATAAAATACTACTCGTACCAATATCCTTTTCCTTTTGCTTTTGGGAGTTGATTGATTTTTTCACTATGGTTGATGAAATATTGTTATGAGTACTAAAACCAAGAGTATTTGGCTATGCCTAATGAATCAATCAATCATAGTCATGTTGATATTTTCCCATCACATCTTTTTGTTTCTCACTTGATTTGTTTCCAGGATGAGTATGTRAACCTGGCTACCCTGGAGAGTCGCTTGCAAGTTTTCATAGAACGCTTGTCCCTGAGTAATCACAATCAACAGTTTTCACATGTTAATTCATCTTCTTCTATTGGTACAATGATACCAACACCTGGGATGCCTCAAAGTGGAAATACCAGCCTAATGGGAACATCATCGATTGATAATCCAATGATTTCTGGAGATGGTGGCAATGGCATTACTTCCTCCACTATCAACTCCGGAACCTTCTTGCCTGCTTCCAATGGGCTGTCGCCTGTGGGCGCACAAGGTTGTTCATTTACCTCTTCTGATGGTAGTACATTTATTGAGTAACGCTATCAACATATATTCTTGCCTGCGAACTCTTAACAGAATCCAATTTTCAGGACCCATGGCTAATGGATATCAACAATCAGCCTCCAATTTTTCTATCAGCTCTGGTGGTAATAACATGGTAACATCCATGGGTGGACAGAGAATGGCTAGTCAAATGATTCCGACTCCTGGATTTAATAATACAAGTACTGATACTGTCAATAACGGTACTAACAGCCAAACATACATGAATTTGGATTCATCTAATATTATGGGTTCATTTTCAAGTGTTGAATCTACTGTGGTATCACAACCGCTGCAACACAAGCAACATGGTGGTCAAAATAGTCGTATATTGCACAATCTTGGCAGCCACATGGGAGGTGGGATCAGGTCTGGTTTGCAGCAGAAGTCATATGCATCATCAAATGGAACCTTAAATGGAGGATTAGGGATGATGACAAATAACTTACATGTGGTGAATGGTCCTGGTGCTTCGGAGGGCTATTTAGCAGGAACAATATACGGGAACTCTTCCAGATCATTGCAACCAACCTTTGATCATAATCAACGGACGCTTATTCAAGGTACGTTCTCCTTTCTTCCTACGCACATGCAATGCACTATCCTTATGGTCAGTTTTAAGATATAAAGGATTCCGACAATTTAAGTTGGGCTTTTATTTTATTTATTTTCTTCTATTAAACTTGCTCATAAAAATATACATGGCAGGGGATGGATATACAATTAGCAGTGCTGATTCTTCAGGATCTGGAAACTTATATGCTCCTGCTACTTCTGCCYGTTCAGTGATGAATAACCAAAACCTAAGTGCAGTTACCTTGCAGTCCTTGCCCAAAACAAACTCTCAATTGATGCCAACTCAGTCAAATCTGAATAATTCTCAACAGGTTTCAAGCTTAAAGTCTCATTCAATTGACCAAACAGAAAAGAATTTTCAATCTCAACATGCATTGACAGAGAATCATGTGCGATCTCATCCACAACAATTTCCGCAGCAGTCTCATCAATTTCCATCGGCTCACCTTGTCCAACATCAACGCCAGCAAAAGCAGCAAATTCAACAGCACCAGCTTTTAGCAAAGACTGATGCGTATAGCCGCACACAGCTATCGACTGATATAGGTGCACCAGTCAAGTCTGAACCTGGGATAGAGCGCCATGAAGAAGCTCTGAATCCTCAGGTCCC
The DNA here is from genome assembly GCA_001752375.1 of Rhazya stricta. NCBI lineage: Eukaryota > Viridiplantae > Streptophyta > Magnoliopsida > Gentianales > Apocynaceae > Rhazya > Rhazya stricta. The sequence goes on from MEJB01000034.1 coordinate 876,687, forward strand.
TCAACAGTTCCAATTCTCTGAAACACAAAATCAATTTCCAAATAATTCTTTGGATGACCATTCGAGAGGGGCACACTTGCTCTCCATTCCATCAGCCACCCAGGACATGTGTTCATCACTTACGCGTACCTCAGAGCAGATGCAACAACTTATGCATCAAAACCAGTTTGTTACTGACTCCCAAAGTGATTTTAGCTGCCTTTCTGGCGGGGTTCAATCAGAAGCGGCAGCACAGGGTCAATGGTATCCAAAGTCTCAAGATGGATCGCATATTCAAGGGAGCTTCCCTCGTGAACAGAACGTTCAGGAGGAATTCCGTCACAGAATAACTGGGCGAGATGAAGCTCAGCAAAATAATTTATCCTCAGATAGTTCTGTGATCGGTCAATCTATTGCTTCTGCTCGATTGGACAAGCCTTCAAATATAGGAGGTGCTGCATGCAAATCAGGTAATCTTAGTCGTGAAAGGCAGTTCTATAATCAGCAACGATGGCTTCTATTTTTGCGTCATGCTCGTCGATGTCCTGCTCCGGAAGGGAAATGTCCAGATCCTAACTGCATACATGTCCAAAACCTGTTGAAACATATGGAAAAATGTGACTCATTACAGTGCCCATTTCCGCGTTGCTGTGCCACAAAGATTTTGATTAGCCATCATAAGCGATGTAAGGATACTAGTTGCCCAGTTTGCATTCCTGTAAAGAAATTTTTGCAGGCACAGCTCAAGGCATATGGTCGTCCTCCTTTTGGTTCTGGCTTTGCAAACTCAGTAAATGGGTCACTGAAATCATATGATATTGGCGAAAATCCAGGAGGGTCAACTCTAAAGACYGTAGTTGAAACTCCTGAAGATTTGCAGCCCTCACTTAAGCGCATGAAGATTGAGCAATCTTCCCAAGCCATTGTTCACGAGATAGAAGATTCTGGTCTACCAGTTCCCGCTACTAGTGAATCTCAAGTTTTGCATGATACACAAGAACAAAAAGTGAATGCTAACAATGTGATGAAATCAGAGGTTGGAGAAGTTAAGATGGAAGGTCCTGCTAGTGTTGGACAGGGGAGTCCCAAGGATATGGTGAATAGGACGGACAATTTCGACGATTCATTTATCGAAGGACCACGTACTGATGTTATTATTGCAAATAACTCTACTGTTTTGGTAAAACAGGAAAATGTAAAGACTGAGAAAGAAGTGGTCCAGGCTAAACAGGAAGATACATTGTTGACTTCTGATAGTGCAGGTGCTTCAAAGTCTGGGAAGTCCAAGATTAAAGGAGTCTCATTGACTGAATTGTTCACACCAGAGCAAGTTAGGGAGCACATTAGAGGACTCAGGCAGTGGGTTGGCCAGGTATTTCCTGATCTTGTTTATACATTCATTTGGTAGATTTAACAGTTTTGAGCATTTCTGCAGCCTTTGCATGTACTTTCATTGAAAAACCGTGTTCTACACAGCTAATGTTATCTTTGGGAAAGTAATTTCTTCTCAAGCAAAGTGCATCAAGGAGAAAAAGAGAGGGGACTTTGGTTTCTTTTTATTTCTTTTTCTTTAGGGGCTGCTCTCGCTCCCTTTTAGTGTGGGATGTCAATAAGAGAAGATTGACTGCATGTTAATAATTTCTCATCCTGGAACTTGACTGTCTTACAATTATTTACATTATTCTTGGTATAGGTGGAGTTATACTCTCATTTAGTTTTTCCTGGTATAAGCAATGACCTATGTTATATCAAAGACATCTTCAATTCATTGTATTGTAATTGAAGTTAAATTTATTAAGTTTTACTACCACCCGCGATAAGTATATGCTTCATTTTCGAAATGAATTGGTTGCATGTTAAGGAATCAACAAGGGATCTTGTGGATGATACACGTACTACTGTCTTTTAGTGTGTAGCACTTACAGATGAGGTGTGATTAACATGTTTACTTAATGTTATTGGAGAGATCTGTATATTTTTCACAATCATGGTTACATATGTCTGAATATGGCTAATAGTAACCAAAAACAAACCTTGTCCTTGTTCATCAAAAGTGGGCCTTAGTAGAAAGATAATCTTGTTTTGCAATTGATACATTTTTATGTCACTGTGTCACTCTGTTACTATTAGCTACTGTTGTGAAGTACAATCAGAATGAAGTTTATGTCAATAGTCACCTTTTAGGTAAAAAGTGGTATTTTCTTGTCAAGTAAAGGACCAAGAGAAGCTATGATTGAAAAGGCGGTCTGTGTTCATTTTGCAAGAATGAATCATGATGATATAAGTACATCCACATTATCTCTAAAGAGTACAGATGAATCTTTTACTATCCCCACCGCACCCCCCCCCCCCCCCCGGCCCTCAAAAAAAAAAAAAGAAAAGGGAAACAGGGAGGGAGAGAGAGGAAGAGCGGAATATGTTTTGTCGATTTTGTGTGCCTGGAAGGCTAATTTCCAGATATTGTGTGTTCTGCATGCTGCCCGTTTAATTTATATTCTGTTCTTCCCTTTACAGAGTAAAGCAAAGGTAGAGAAAAATCAAGCAATGGAGCAGGCAATGAGTGAAAATTCTTGTCAGCTGTGTGCTGTTGAGAAGCTCACTTTTGAGCCACCACCTATATACTGTACACCTTGTGGTGCTCGCATAAAAAGAAATGCAATGTATTACACATTTGGAGCTGGTGATACTCGACATTATTTGTGTATTCCGTGTTACAATGAGGCTCGTGGAGATACCATTGTAGTTGATGGAACAACTGTTCCTAAGGCTAGGCTTGAGAAGAAGAAAAATGACGAGGAGACTGAAGAATGGGTATGAACTGCTAAAACACTCTCGCTTCTTTTTTTTTTTTTTTTTGTGAAATTTGTTGTTGTTTTGGAGTTCTTTTTGGTGTTGGAAAATAGTTTTTGGGAGATATTTGATATTGCTGCTTTGTGCAGTGGGTTCAATGTGATAAATGTGAAGCTTGGCAACATCAAATTTGTGCTCTATTTAATGGTAGAAGAAATGAAGCTGGGCAAGCTGAGTATACTTGTCCAAATTGCTATATAGCAGAAGTTGAAAGAGGAGAGCGCAAGCCCTTGCCGCAGAGTGCTGTTCTTGGAGCAAAAGATCTGCCCAGAACAATTCTTAGTGATCATATTGAGCAGCGATTGGCTAAACGTCTGAAGCAGGAGAAACAAGAGAGAGCGAGGGTTCAAGGAAAAAATATGGATGAGGTGATTCAGTTTATTTTTTATTTATCCTTGTGGCATATTTGATTAATGTTTTCCAGGTAAATATGATCCTAGCATGACCACTCAGAACCTAAGGGTTGGGTTGTTCATGTGCTTCCTAGTTTGGTTGCTAGAATAGGTCGTAGCATTTCCTTCATGAGCCTTCAGTTGTCTGAATTCCGTTGCATCCGTATTGCTAGATTCCTGGAGCAGATGGTCTTGTTGTAAGAGTGGTGTCATCAGTGGACAAGAAGTTGGAAGTAAAGCCACGCTTTCTAGAGATTTTTCAGGAAGAGAATTATCCTTCAGAGTTTCCATATAAATCCAAGGTATGCAGGATTAATCTTGATGGGGTTGCTTTATGAAGAGAAATTGTGTTTCAGATTCTGGAATTGTTGGCAGATACATATATTATTATGTAAAAAGTTTTATCATAGGTTTTAATAAAACAAATTGAGATATTGCTTACCCTTTGTTTTTTCATCTTTGCCAAAGGAAATGTATCGTGAGAAAGYAAAAATTATAATAAACTGGATTCTTAATAACTTTTGCAGTAACAGAGGGAACTATATTTTAAAACAATAAGTCGTGAAATTATAGTCTTCTCAGATGGCTTTCATTTTTAGGCACATGTTTGCTATCTTGGTTTTGTTACTTGCCGCTGACTCTCTGTTATTGCCTTCTGCTTGGTAGACATAGGAATGCACATTAACGTGATTTCTTATTTGTCATTTATTCAACGTTTGCCTCTAGGCTTTTGTAGCTGGAATAAAAGATTCATTTTTCATACGACATGAAATGCCTTCAGTTAATATTATTAAAATTAAATATATTTATACATAGTGCTTAGAAATGTTGCTTGGATCTCAAACAATTTTAGGTTCTAAAATTGCCTAATGTTTGGTCTTCATTTTGATACATTCCGTATCCTGATTACTAACTCTGACACCAAAGTTTGGAAGGTGTGGAAGCCTAGCTATTCGCTTGATTATTGCCTTTTATTATGTTGTTGGTGGTATAGTTGAACTTTAAGCTAAAAGCAGCAATTTTCTGCAGGTGCTACTCTTATTCCAGAAAATTGAAGGTGTAGAAGTATGCTTGTTCGGCATGTACATTCAAGAATTTGGATCAGAATGCCAGCAACCAAATCACCGACGTGTTTATCTTTCATATCTGGATTCTGTCAAGTATTTCAGGCCAGAGGTCAAAACAGTATCTGGAGAAGCTCTGCGGACATTTGTTTACCATGAAATTTTGGTTAGTAGTTGAATTATTTGCCCAAAATAATTTGCCCGTGGTAGTACTTTGCTCTTCCATTTTACTTTGCATATGGTCATCCTTGGTTTTGAATCTCTTTTTCTCAGATTGGATACCTTGAATATTGCAAAAAGAGGGGCTTCACAAGTTGCTACATATGGGCTTGRCCACCGCTAAAGGGTGAAGATTATATCTTGTATTGTCATCCAGAAATTCAGAAGACGCCAAAATCAGATAAACTTAGGGAATGGTGAGCTTATTAGATTTCTTTTTTCTTGTACAACATTGCTACCAATGAAGGTGTGATATGGTTCTCCATGATGCATCCGTTTGACCCCTCTATTTTTTCTATTTTCTCCCTCTCTTTTGCTTCAGGTATTTATCAATGTTAAGAAAAGCTGCAAAGGAAAATGTTGTTGTAGATCTCACGAATTTATATGACCATTTCTTTGTGACTACTGGAGAATGTAAAGCCAAGGTGACAGCAGCTCGCCTACCATATTTTGATGGAGACTATTGGCCTGGGGCTGCAGAGGATATGATCTACCAACTGCAACAAGAGGAGGATGGGAGGAAACAGCACAAGAAGGGGATGATAAAAAAAACCATAACAAAAAGAGCTTTAAAAGCATCAGGTCAAACTGATCTTTCGGGAAATGCTTCAAAGGATCTGCTACTAATGCATAAAGTAATTTCATTATTGAAGTTTCTTGAGTTTTTCTTGCTGATCACAGTTTAAAACCTGCAGAATATCTCGTTTTGGTCATTTTTCTCCCTCCTCTGCATTTATAAGCTAGAGTTTCATCTTGTTTCCATTTGAAAGTTACTCTGTTTGAGCACCAGAAAAAGCCCAATGCAAAATTTTTTGTTGTCTCCACCATTATGTGAAGGCAATCACTGAAATGTAACTTATGGCTCCGCCTTTTTCTGGTTCCCAAGTTAATACCTTCGATCCCGAAATATAGAGACAGATCTGTACTTTAAAAGCTGTTACGTTTTAACAACGCTACCTTTTAAGTGATCCCAATTTTTCATCCACCTATCTGTTTCCTCAGATTCCATTTGTGCACTGGAGAATTGACTATTCGTTTTTTGTTCTTCTGAACTTTGCATTTCCTTGTAGCTTGGTGAAACTATTTGCCCAATGAAGGAGGATTTTATCATGGTTCACTTGCAACATGCTTGTACTCATTGCTGCATCCTGATGGTGTCTGGAAATCGTTGGGTTTGCAACCAGTGCAAAAATTTTGAGCTTTGTGACAGGTAAGCTCTCTCGTTTTCTATTCAATCTTCCCCAAGAGCTGTCTATTTTACCCTGAAGACAATCAAGGTTGCATAGTTTACTTTTACCATGATAAAATGTTTCTTTTAATTTGTCATCAGTCTTTGACTATTCGTTGTTTTGAATTATATATAGTCTCATTTACTGTAAGGGATTATAGACTCTTAATATTAATTATGTGAAGGGGCTAGTCAATTGACTTTGTTTAAACCCTTGTAGGTGCTATGAATCTGAGCAGAAACTTGAAGACAGGGAGAGGCATCCTATCAATCAAAAGGACAAGCATGTACTTTATCCAGTAAGTTGTTTCGTGAGACCTTGTCCTTCAAGATTTATCTATTTGTGGTACTGTAGCTTAGTTGCTATTTTAATTTACGATCACATGGACCACTATACCCATTTTGGATTAACAATCAGATGGATAACTTTTGCAGGTTGAAATCAATGATGTACCTGTGGATACTAAAGATAGAGATGAAATTCTTGAGAGCGAGTTCTTTGACACCAGACAGGCATTCTTGAGTCTTTGTCAAGGAAACCATTATCAATACGATACCCTTCGTCGTGCTAAACATTCTTCAATGATGGTTCTTTATCATCTTCACAATCCTACTGCTCCAGCTTTTGTCGCAACATGCAATATATGTTATCTGGATATAGAAGCTGGCCAAGGGTGGCGCTGTGAGATTTGCCCAGAATATGATGTTTGTAATCCATGCTATCAGAAAGACGGTGGGGTTGATCATCCTCATAAGTTAACCAATCATCCATCCGCTGATCGTGATGCACAGAACCAAGAAGCAAGGCAACAACGAGTTTTGCAGGTATTTCTTTCTTACCTTCGTTTCCTAATTCTTCACTTTTAATAAAAACTCCAATTAGCACCGGATGCTGACAGAAGACAGGGAATAGCACAACATGGCACCCATATCAGCACATCATTTTCTGACAAATGAGAATATTTTATGTTGAGACTCATCAAATTAAAGTATCTCTTATATTACATGTGTACTACCACCAGGCTTCTTTTTTGTTCCTTTTATCTTAAAAAATATTTTGGGGCATGCACTAATAATTTTTTAGTGTAAACTTGAATTCRGTTTCCGATGTAGTTTTGTCTATGAAGTTACTATTCATCCTATTTATCATATTTACTTCACTACTGATTAAGTAGGACTTCTCAAATTTTATCGTCAGCCTTGATTATATGTTTGCTAGTAATTAATTTTTTTTGAAGTTTTCTTTGGAAAGTTAATATTTTTTAATGAAAAATGCACTTAGCCCCTCGAGATCTTTTGTGCATACAGAAACCATTGAATTATGAATTGATATTTTCTTTGAGGTTAAAATTGGCTTTTCAATAGTGGAGTTGTGTTGGTTTGTCCTTATCTACCAAGCAAAGTAACCAGCAGCGATTGATATCTAATCAAAGTTTGCGACGTGTAGAACTCTTCCAAAGTTATTTGTTTCAAGTAGAACTTGCTTTATTCACCCAGAATACAACTTTTAATTAAGTGAAATGTTACATGATATGAGTGAAATAATAAGTGTTTTTAAGTATACATTGACTTTGTAGTTGTCTAACAAACAGAAAAGTAGAAGACATGGGTGAATCTTGTTCATGCCTGTTATTTGTGTTCAAAATCTTTAGATAGCAATTGCGTGTTTGATTGTAGAAAATAGTCTAATTCCAAAATTTTATGTCTTAACATTATCTGGTCCTTGTACTTTGCAGCTCCGGAAGATGCTTGATCTTCTAGTCCATGCTTCTCAGTGCCGATCTCCACAATGTCTATATCCAAATTGCCGCAAGGTCAAGGGACTTTTCCGGCATGGGATACACTGCAAAGTTCGGGCATCTGGAGGTTGTGTTCTCTGTAAGAGAATGTGGTACCTCCTTCAAATTCATGCCCGGGCATGCAAAGAATCTGAATGCCATGTTCCTCGCTGCCGGTGTGTTTCTTGCTGTTCTTCATATGATTAAGATTTTTCATACTGGCCCATGCAACAGAATATTTTTGTTATGGTTCTAATATTTCCATGGATGTTGTTGACCATTGTGCAGAGATCTGAAGGAGCACTTTAGGAAACAGCAACAGCAGTCTGATTCTCGGCGAAGAGCTGCTGTGATGGAGATGATGAGACAGCGAGCAGCAGAGGTTGCTGGCAATGCTGGATGACATCGAGTGTACATAGTTTTGTGGACATTCTGAGGAAGTATCTCATTAAAATGAGAAGATGAATCATACATCCTGTACAGCTCTGTTAACGAACCGAGAAAGCATTTGCAGAAAGTGAGGAGGCAGACGTTTTTAACGGGCAAGCTCCAATGCAAAAGAAAGGACATCGGCTGGATATCACTTGGCAAGTAATTCGTTCATTTGTATTGCATTGGATTAGTTCCATAGTGGAGTTCCATTTGCCGGAGCTGCTGCATTCTACAGTTAAGCTAGCRAGCTAGCCATCATTTTATAGTGAAGGGATAACTTAATGTTTGTTATGGGGGCAATGAGTAATTCTTTTATTTTACTTTTGTGTTTTCATCTCCGCCATCATCTGTTGGCGACTGTACCATAGCTGTAGTACTAATGTATCTCGAATGTTTGCCTGCAAAGGGAATTAGTTTCTTTTGTTTTCTTTCTTTTCCCCTGCTTCCTTTTGGGTCGATGGATATTTACTCCAGGAATGTTCAAGCTTCTGTAGATGCCCTTTTAACCTAAAGTTGGGAAATAAACTTGGCAATTATCATAGGTTTTCTTATGTCGGTTTTGATATTCTCAGACCGGGCTGCATGTCCAAAAACCTACAGCAGCTCACCGGATTACTATTGCGTGAACAGTGACATCCTGGACCGTTCTCAAAAGAAATTTTATAGAAAAGTATGCCAGGAACAAGTTGATACTGAGAGTTGATAAGTCGACCATCCACAGGACACTATCCTTGCGATATATCCCAGTTAACCTTCACAACCGTGTAGCTAAGTGCTGATGCATACTACTGTTCAAAATTGTACAAAAAGGGTTCTTTTTCTTAAGGATCAGAAAAAAAGGGGTCCGGACTTCACACTTCACAACCATGTAGTTTAGTGCTGATGCATATTACCGTTCAAAATTGTACAAAAAGGGTTCTGAGTCATGCCAGCGCCTGAAGAGTTAACTGTACATCAGCAACATACTACAAGAAAAGAGACGGGGAGGGGAGGGGGGACTAAAGTGAAGTGAGTATTACGGACTGAAGGTCAGTAATTAAATAGCCACAAATTAATCGCCCCTGGCAGGGTTTGGCCAATCGAGGAACTTATAACCTTGAAGAGCTGGCGGTAGATAGATCTGTGATGATGAATCAGGATTGTCAGGAGGATACACATAGCCCTTCCCATAGCCAAGATCCTTCATTAACTTAGTGGAAGCATTCCGCAAGTGCAAAGGTACCCTCTCGTTCTGTCCAATGGACTCCCTTACCACCGTTTGTGCAGCCTCCATTGCTTTATAAACTGAAACAGATTTAGGAGCCAGAGCCAAGTAAGCAGCACATTGTGCAAGAATAACATTACATTCGGGCATGCCAAGAAAATGACAGGCTTGGTAGCAAGCAACAGCCTGTGGAAGGGCGGATGGATCAGCTAATCCTACATCTTCACAAGCAAACCTGATGAGCCGGCGAGCAATATATAGGGGCTGCTCTCCTCCTTCCATCATTCTTGCTAGCCAATAAATTGAAGCATCCGCATCACTCCCTCTCATAGACTTGTGGAGAGCGCTGATTAGATTGTAGTGCTCTTCCCCAGCCCTGTCATATGCTAGGTGCTTGCATTGCAGTGCTTCCTTGACATCACTGATGTGGAGATTGCAGCGCCCTCCCGCTGCCCCATTGTCTTGCACATCCGATCCTCGAAGCCGGGCAGATGCAGTTGTGGCTGAAATTTCCAAGACATTCAATGCTACTCTTGCATCTCCATCACAATTAGCAGACAAAAACTCCATAGCTTCATCCTCCACTTCGATCATCATCTTCCCCATCCCCACTGGCTTCAAAATAGAGGAGGAGAGTCCCTTATCAACATCAGAAACAGCCCTCTTTAGGAGTGTCTTAATGTGATCGGGTTTCAAGGGGTTGAGGACCAAGACTCTACAACGGGACAACAAGGGCGTAATCAAATGGAAAGACGGATTCTCAGTGGTGGCGCCCATGAAAACAACACTGCCATCCTCAATAACAGGCAAAAAGGAATCCTGTTGGGCCTTGTTGAATCTGTGAACCTCATCGATGAACAAAACGGTCCTCTTGTTGGCTGTTTTTCTCCATTTTCTAGCTTCTTCGACCGCATCTCTGACGTCCTTGACGCCAGAATTGACGGCAGACAAGGAGACAAACCGGTAGGAGGTAGCGGAGGAGGAGTTCACAATGGCTCTTGCAATGGAGGTCTTGCCAGTCCCTGGTGGACCCCAGAGAAGTATTGAAGGGAGGCGATTACATTCAATGGCCGCGCGGAGGACCGAGCTGGGCCCCAGAATATGGTCCTGACCGATCAACTCGTCCAGGGTGCGAGGCCGCATTCGCTCATACAGGGGTTGAGAGGGGGGTTCAGAATATGGCCTAGGACGCTTTCGACTTCCACTTGAAGTTGAAATTGGTGCTACTGTTAGGTCTTCCTCAGACTGCGACTGCGATTCACAGCGATACTGAAAAAAACGATTAATTTTTGGTTGGAAATTGGAGGGAGGCGAAGCAGAGGATGGGTCGTCCTCCTGGGGATGCTGCTGCTCTTGTTGATTGCTCAGTGGCGGTAGGGCAGTTTCCTTAGCATTTGAGGAATCAGAACGAGTAGAAGACTCCCGAAGGCGACTGAGTATCCAGTCGGTAGCTCTGAGTACGTCGTCCTCGGTGGCGAGAAGAGCTTCGGCCGCCAAATCCTGGGGAAAGCCCATGCTCAGAAGCTGCTCCATGTTTCTCTTTTGTCGGACTCTGCAAACTCCTAAAGCAATCTTGCAATGTCACSTTGTAGAAGGAAACTTTAGGCCTATCGTGCTGGAAATTTTTTAATTAATAATAATAAAATTTTTAGCTTTTCATAATATTATAAATAAAATAAGTTCAGATAATAAACAGTCAAGATTGTCCATAATTACAATCCAAATTATCAGACTATATATTTTCTATTTTCTTAGACGTCATAATAAAAAATATTTTTTTAAAGTGCGATACATTTTACTTACTAAAATATTATTAAATATATTTTAATTTTTAAACAATGCACAAATTAATATATTTAATCTATTATGACATGCCTAAAAAAAATGAAGGAAATCTAATTATTAATTAATTTAAACATTTAATTTCTTTGCATTTCTCCTCTCATATCACTACTACATTTGTCCAATCATTTGTCCAATAGAGTTGGAAGATTAAAGAAACGATGAAATATGAAAAAGAAAAAGGTCGGAAACATACCTAGCAGATAGTTAATGAAGCAGATTTGATATCATGGTAAGCAAATGTACTCCATTTTCCAACAAACATGAAATTTCAATATATGAACGAATATACAAGGTGCTGTTTATGTACAGAGCCTCGAGCAATATTAAAAATTGGATGGTTGAATCTGAAGCTATCTGAGATTGCTTTGATGGAGTAGATAAGTTCGGCCCCAACCCTGGTCTTTTCCCTTCTCAATCATAGATTGCACAAGTTGTAAAAGGTCCTCTGCCCCTTCCTTACCCGCACATTCCAGGTCAGTCTGGAATAGCGGAAGAGTATGAGAATTGTTTAAGGGCTTTCCACCAGTTAATCTTCCTTGTTTCTGCTGGTGCTGGCTGTGCCTGAAAAATGAATCTGTATTGCTTCCTATTATGTGTACCACATGTTCATCATTCGTGGCATGGATAATGCTATCAATTCCAATCTCTGCTTCAATAGCCCACTCTGGGTTGGCAGGAACCCCTCGAAATTCAGGCTTGCCTAAATCGATCAAACTGGAGCAACTAACCACCAGGATGAGTCTCTCGGTAACGATCACAAATGTACCATCCTGTTTAAGGGCTTTGCAACTAACCAAAATCTCATCTCTCAGTTTCGCATTCTTCTCTGCATCTCTAAGCACGGATGTTCCTACAGCTTCTTCCCAAGTGTAAGGTTTCAAGGGAAATTCTCTACTTAAAGGCCTTGGTAAGCGGACCCTATAACGCTGGGAACCCGTTTGCAGGAGCTTACTTCTGTTTCTGATGCTTTGTGCAGTTTTTCCAGTAACCTCAAGGATACTAGCAGCGGGCTTTGCCACAAGCCCCGTCATTCCCAGAGCTATACCTGCATGGGCAAACATAGTCAGGATGGTAATACTACCCAGCACCAGCAAAGTCTATTTTGAACTTCCCTGCACCACCACAAGGCAGGACAGAAATAGGGAAAAATTAAAATTATTAACTTGCAGCAACAATACCTGAGAGAACTCCAGGTAGGCCGTGTTTTTCAGCCCCTTGAATCGGTGATTGGAGAAGGCCAGTAAGCCCCTGAACAAAATAAGAAGTTTTGAGATTTATTCATATACAAATGTTTCCAGGTTAGATTAATTTATGCATTCTTGTACAAAAGAAAGGTCTATGGACTCAAGTTGGTACGGTACTAAATAAAATATAATACAGCTACTAGGTAGAATGGTTTAGTGCTTCCCTAAGATAATATGATGTGGAAAAATGCATAGTTGGCAATTTCAAACTTGTTGATTTATCAGAATTAGCAATGTTATCACTTGAAATTTCTAGCTTTGAAGAGACGGGAATCTATGAAAATTGCAGCGAGTATAGTCAGAATGGAAACAGACTAAGGAGTTGGTGCATGGTTAGGAAAATAGCATCAGTCCGGAATGCTGTAAGAAAGGAGAATAACAATAGCACTAAAACGGAGGATAATCTGAACAGAAAGATCATTTCCAGCTGAAGCTATCAAAGCGAGCACCTTATGAGTACTTTAACAGACACCAACTTTAGAATATACCTGTTAAATTAACCACCTCATTTAAAAGCTGTTAGTGAGGAGCTCAATTCATACTACATTAACACGTGGGCGACACTTTTTGTTTGACAAACCTGACACATGCACACTTCACACTATTTTTATATAAGAGAGGACCTCCCTCTCGATACCCTCTTACATTATTTACAAAATTTGCATATCTAAATATGTGTTTTTAAGCTATTTCAGACAATGTGGTTAATGGTTTACTGATTCGAAAGGAATAAGTGAAGCTTAGAGAGAACAGATATGCTTTTACACTAAAAGAGTTCCATAAACTGACACACTAGTGAGATACTGCAAGTAACATGCACCAGGAAGTTTGGTTCATTAAAACTACAAAAGAAACCAATATGACCAAACGCCTCATATATAGATTACACACCTCCAATAACTCATTTATGACGCCTTTGCTATGTGAAGATATGCCCTTTTGTTGCTTCTCCATCTGCCCTGCAGTCTTCTCATCTATTGTAAAGGCAACAATACCCTGCAAATAATAGGGTTATATGCTGAAGTAAGGCTGCCTGGAAAATTCACATATTATTAGATGTAAAAATACCTTATGAGCGGCTTTGCTGAACTGAGTTGCAGCATCACTTATTGCAAAGACGGTGTTACTGAGAAGACTAGTGGTACCTTGTGCCATGCCAGTAAGAAGTCCTACAGGACTCTGCAACAACAATTGTCAATCCCACCCTTTGTGATAGAGAGATGAACTAATGAATAGGAGAATGAACATACATGGAATACATTCTGGACTGGTACCGATAAGAAATCTCTTATTCCAAGACTCAAACTCCTTGCAAATCCCATAGGATTGCCTATAAGACCAGCAGAACCAAACACCTGAGGATCAAATGATCATCTATCAGCTTAAAAATTACCAAATTTTAAGTAAGAGAAAATAGCCAACCTGGCTTTCAAAAGACTGACTAGAATTGAAAAGCTGAGAGGAAAATCTGCAAAAGAGATTCACTTCAATATCCTAAAACTTCAGATTAAGTAGCTTTGATCTATGGCTGTTAAAAGTCATTCAATAATTTTACCAGAAACGGAATTTCCTACATGAGCAGTCCAAACTAGAGGTTTTGCAATAATGAATTTCCATTTTCAGTTGGCTGAAAGGCATAATTGAGAAGATAAAGTTATCCTTGTTTTCCCAGATTTACGTGTTGCTACAGCTTAAATATAATTTTCAGCCTCCCAGAATAAAATGGAAAGTGAGTATAAATCAAACTGTTATCTTTGTGGGACTATCCACCAATAAGCCCCATCTTCATGAATTGTTCGGAAACAATAGAATTTCCTTAAGGTGACCAGTGAAAATTGAAGAGCAAGAACTCTCAGGATAAGTCAGTGAAATGAAGGACAGTGCTCTGAGCTCGTCATTCTCAGAGATCAGATACTAACTGGCATTAAATAGATAAACCAAAGACTAATACCTTGTACATTTCATGAAGAGACTGCCGAGTGTAATGCCTAATAAAGATCTCTTGCATGGATTCCCAGCTAGCCAACTGATGTGAAAGGACCAATTCTTTTAGATGAATTTGTGCACCCTCAACATCAGCAAGAGCCATAAGACCTCTCTGCATGTCATAGTTCGTAAGAATTCATATGCAATACAAATGGATGACATGAAAGCATCACATTGCATATATAGTTTTTGCATTTTCATAGCTGTTTCCCACTTACATGGATGAGGGATTCTCCTGATGTAAGGATCCCATTACGAAGTGTCCATGGGCTGCTAGAAAAGCTTTAGCCAAAAATATATCAATAAGGTCAATATGTTTAATGAGTCACAAAGTAAGAGATGGACAACATAGAAGATAGTCATTGAGGATTTTAACCTTAAAGTAAACTTGATTGGAGCCAGATCAAGCAGTTCAACATATATTTTCTTCTGTTTTCTTGCCAGAAGGTGAATCTGCTGCCAAGGAGCTCCAATGGGAATTACCGCAGGAAGCAAACAGCTTCGTCTATGATCTTCACGAAATAAAGACAGACTATTTGAATAATGTTGATTCCCATTTGATTTGAAGAAGTCAGGGAGATTAATGTCTGCAGACGTACCCTTAACAAATGGAAGATCAGGAGAGGGTGGATAAAGTGTAAATTCCGTTTGCTGCAATACTACATTCTGGAATCTCAAGGACATATTTTTAAAGAATTCAAATAAGCTCAATATAAACTCTTGCTCCAGTTCAAGATGGAACTCTGTTACTCTGCAAGCATAAGAATGTATATCAAACAGTGAATAAACCAAGTAGATTATGCGATATTTTTCATGCAAAATACAAACCTCAAGTTAATATATTCAAGCGAAACCAATGAGTGATTTTTCGACCTCCATTTTGCCACAGATAAAGAGAAGACAGGTTCAGGTAAGCTATCAGAATCAATTTGCATCACCCATGTAATCTTTCTCCTGCTTTCTTTATTGCCTTTATTGCCTTGGTCAAATGACAAAATAACAGGGTATAGACTATTTGGTAACTGGTTATCAATCTGCAAGAACGAGATATGCAAGGATAACTTRTGCTGATCAAGAGACTGCACAAAATCAAACCTTGTGTTCTTTGCACAAGCAAAGAGCAATTCCTGCAAAACAAAGACGGTGAGATATAATTGGTGCTGCACATCAATAGGATCATCACAGTTCTCAATTCAGACAGGTTTTCAAGTGATGAAATACCTCTGCATAAGAATTCATAAGAGAGACACCAACAAAAGGAATGTCAACCAACACCCTTTCATTGTAATGAACAAACGTTTCTCGCTTCTGTGCATGTTTCTTTGTATGTATGAACTGAGGAGCATCTAAAGATGGCGTATCATTTAAGACATGGTAACTAGAATCAATAATGCTTAGAACCTGCAACATGGGAAGAAAGGGGAATGCCCATTAAAGAAACTGGAAGCACAACTAAGCCCTAAAAGTTCAAAATATCAG
The DNA here is from genome assembly GCA_001752375.1 of Rhazya stricta. Taxonomy (NCBI): domain Eukaryota; kingdom Viridiplantae; phylum Streptophyta; class Magnoliopsida; order Gentianales; family Apocynaceae; genus Rhazya; species Rhazya stricta. The sequence continues at coordinate 892,387 of MEJB01000034.1, forward strand.
ACATGCACCTTGATCGCTCCTTCAGAATGGACAGAAACCAGCAAAGTTCTTTCAGGTTTCTGGAAAAGCAAGTGAAACAAATCGTGACAAAACAGGTCATGACAAAAGAAGCAGATTTGCGACCTGGAATTAAAGTTTGGCAACAATCTTCATATGTTCCTAAGTAGTAGTTGGTTTGTTTGGGGGTGAGGGGCGTTCTGGTATCATTCTTTTTTTCTAAACAACACTATCAACCAAATATTCTTTTGAAATGTGTACAATCAATGTTTTGCAATTGTTATCAGGTGTTTCGAATTTCAAGTTGGTTTGTTTGGGGGTGAGGGGCGTTCTGGTATCATTCTTTTTTTCTAAACAACACTATCAACCAAATATTCTGTTGAAATGTGTACAATCAATGTTTTGCAATTGTTATCAGGTGTTTCGAATTTCATACCATTCACATATCTGTTTTACCTTGCAAATAAAATATAATTTATTATTTCTTACTGTTTATTACCCTGCTTTTATTTTTAAATTTTAATTGGATTCTTTTGCGCACCAGGAGGGACGTATATCCTTGTTTCCATTAATGCTCAAACTTGACTGGAAAAAGAGTTTTCAAGATAAGAGAGATATATGAAATGCAATGACAATTAGAGGAAAATGCATACGAAAATGGATAGCATGCGAGCAATTCAAAATATACAACTCCATCAGGACAACAGGGCTTGATAAGAGGTGATCATAACACTCCATAAGTTCATGAAGTATGGGATATTATAGGAATGATTGAGTGGTGAACACAGCTCTAAGTTATGAGCTACTAGCAATTTGTGATTGCGCATTCTGGGAAGAGTCAATTAGGCTCCAACATATCCCTGGATCAATTTCYTATGGATGGAGGCCTCTTAAATTTCAATTAGTCTTCTACAAATGAACCAGACAGAAAGAGAAACAGAAGGGTGAGATTGTGTGGGCAGAACCACTACTATCAGGGTAAATGTATGGGAACAAGGAAAATTAATCACATAGTCTCAGAAAGAATGAAGCATCTAAACATTGATGATATATTTGTCTTTAACTCTGTAATTGGAAGTAGTTATATAAAGCGCAAGGTTTGCATGAGACAAGAGTGTGCAAAAGTTCGTACCTGGTAGCAACTGCCACCATTAAAAAGGGTTAATTGGTATTAGTGTCAAATTCCAGACAATGAAGACAAGTATTACATCTAATAGGGAGTGCAACCAGTCTTTCCTTATTAACCTATAGAGGCTCTGTCCTCCCCCAATTTTGCCACTTGGATATCACTTATAGAAGGAGTTAATAGTATAAATATGACTCCTCTCTACATTAAGCTTAGGCTTTTAGATGAGGTGGTAATTTAACATTGTCTCAGCGCCTGAGGACCTGTTATAAAATTCCACTGCCAACTATTAAATTAAAAATAAAAATGTCTACATTGTGTATGTGTTGGGCTTGTGAGTAAAAATTGTGCTTGGCCCACCAGGGATGGCGGGCTAAATGTAAAGTTACACCTCCTCTCTAATAGCAAACTTTAAGCTGAGGTGGTAATTTAACAGTTAGTTTTAAATCATGCCTAGTTTCAAACCATGCTGCCAAAAGGAAACTACAAAAATATGAGAGTAAAGCAGATATTAGTTCACCAAATCATCAAACTATTTGCAAAAACACACAGCTCAAGAACACCTCAGATGTTGCAGGCAAATATACAGGCGAGTAATGCTTGACATCATCCAGAGTGTATGATCCTATAACACGCTCACCAGGCACCTGATTATTTAGAGGCAGAGATCTTAGAATATACTAGCAAATTGAAACTCACAAAATACATGTCATATTCAATAGCCACAAGTCATACCTCCACAGTTAGACGGTGTGGGAAACAGGGCTCATCCCAAGCATAAGAGTGGGAGGTATAACAGTGAACAATAGTTTCAAAGTTTTCACATCTTTGTTGGTAAATCCGGAGTCTCTACAATGAGCCAAAAAGTTATCATATTAATTTTAGCCACAATAGAAATATTCAAATGCAATATTATATAATTCAAAGATCAGTGTTTCTAGCGGTAGTGGATTGTCTTGAAAGTAACAGCAGTGTAGTAGCTAAAAATGGATCAAGCTTCTTGCCTGGAAATAGAGAAAAATTGAGAAGTCAGAAAACGTATTAAAAACCAATTAGACTCCTTTATACCAAGTAAAGTTGTATTTGTCAGGATCCATCTCTGTCTGTGAGCTTGTTTGTTTTGTGAGTGTATGTGAGTGACAAAGAGAGAGAAAGAGAGATTTTGGTCAGGGCCTGTATGTTAAACAAACAAAGCTCCTCTGCTCTTCAAAGGAGATAAACCAAATATTCGATTTTTTTAAAAATAAATAAATAAATAAAGTCCAGATGATTTTTTATAAAACGAGTTCCCTTAAGCTCAGCATGCCATTCTGATCATTCTAGCTTGTTAATGTGGTAAGGAGTATGAGATAAACTACCAAGTAATGTCTCAGCATGCTAGAGRTCATGTCACATAAAACATATAAATCCAACTTTTAAAACTACTAGAACAAATAATATAAAATTATGTATTTAGTCCCTGTCATAGATAATTATATATTTCTGTAAGATAAAACATGATCTTGGTCAAAGAAGAGTCATTTGATTACAAACCTCCTTGGAAAAGTTATCAATTCGGTATGGCATAAACCCTGTATCATCATCCGTTACAAGTATCAAGTTTGTTCCAGAATTTCCATGAGGACTTCCAACAATTTTCTCATCTTTAATGAAAACATCAGCGCTTTGCACTTCCACGCGCATCATGTTTACAGCACCAGAAATATAATTTCGCATTTTCACCTGAGTATCACCCAGATGCTCTGGTGAGAAGGAACCTGACCACTGCCATCCAGGTTCATGAAAGCGAATGCAAATTAGTAGGTCCCTGAAAAATTTCAAAGCACTAATGTCATTGAAAGCGGAAGAGGTGTCCCATACTTCTATTTTTGTTTCTTGTTCCAAAAATGGAGAAGGGCGGGCTTTTCTTTTGGGATGGGCAAGGAGGAGGATTTGGGGAGGTGTAGCAGTAACAATTCAAGATTTGAATATGGGATAATGTTTTAGCCGATCAGTCAAAATATATATTTAGTACAGACACTGAAGTTCAAGTATAAGTTCCTTTCTAATATCCATAAAGCCCATATTATCACAACCCACCTCCTCTTAGAAGCCAGCAACAACATATCTTTCATAAGTGGAGGTTATTGGCCTATCAGATAGCACATCAAGTGCAAGAAGGGCCAACATGCCCACATCATCCAAATCATGCTTGTAAAGTTGCAATTTTAAATTCCAAATTCCAATCCAAGTCTCTAACTGGTAACACACTCTAGACACCATTTTAAGTTCCAGAGAACAAGTGCAAAATCAGGATTTGAATTGTAAGAATTGACATTCAGAGCAGCAGATCTAAGTAACAAAATTATCAAAAAGAAAGAGAGAGAAGACTACAGATGAATGAAGCTACGTCCGTTACCAACAGGATTGTTCATAGAACAGAATTTGGCACAGAAAAGTGCCAAAATTCAAGCAGTATAACTATGAACTTTCATTGTACAATTAAGCAAAAGGGAAGTCTTTTCCTGGATCTTGTGACCTACTATATCTACCTTGTTGTATCTGTGCATTCAATATGAGAATGTTGGCCGGCTTCCAGCCGAGAAACATGATCAGTTCCTTTCTGCCGGTACACCAGATCCCTGCCACATGCATTACTGATGATGTATCTGCATAATTGGGGCCAAATGTGAATAAGAATCTTATAGGAAGAAACAAAATCAAATAAAATTCAAAATGAAGTTATGACCACTAATGCGGTAACAGGTGAATTGCAGAATTTATGAATATTGCAAGAACCTTGGTTGAAAAGTGATTATCCTTGTCCTTCCAGAAAATGGAGCAGCAAAAGCACTAACCGATATGAGATACCCAGCGTTCTTGCATAACTGAGGTACTACAACACTGGTTGAACCAGTTGGTGGGACAAGTGAAAATGGGTTTGACCATAAAGAGCTAGGGATATTCTTGGTAATGGCATCAGACAAGCACCTACTCAACTTGACTATAGTTTCACTAGAAGAACTAGGACTGGGAGAATACATGCAAGCATTTGCCTTTATACAATCAATTGCCAGAAACTGAGGAGATTTACTATCTGGCTTCAAATGTGATTGACTGCTGCAATTGAAGTCATCCCCAACAGTAGAAACCGATGCTCTTGCAGTGACCAAGTCATGCTTCTCTAAGTCTTGAGGTTGAGTTGCGGCTGGACCACATGGATTTGAAGCTTTGCTGTAGTATTTGTAGTCATAGGATTTTGTGAGACCCGGATTCTTCAATGAACCTTTTGTTAGATGAGTATCAAGAGGGGCTTTATGCCTATCCTGATTAGGGAAAAGGAGACTGAGACCACATTTGCTGCCTAGAATCTGGTCATGCCCATCCAAATCATAACATGAAGGAACAATGCAATTGTGCCCTTTGATCTCCTTGACAGAGTTTGATAAAACAAGAGGAAAACCAATACAATTATATATCATGTAAGGAACAGATATGCATATCTCTCGAGCTCCTGAGAATGCATCCAATACTTTTTCCATAATAACACCCAAAGGACCTGAAACAAGCAGTAATTTCAACCAAATGAATTTTTACTGAAGAAAAATGCAACTTTAATACCTCAACACTGTGAAAACGGGAGAGTATACAAATTACCATTAGATGATTGAGAATCAAAAGAAAGAGTTTCAGACAGTGAGAACTTGGTTCCACTGAACTTAGCCATTGCACTAAATGCTTCAGCACGTGCAAATTTAAGAGTTGAAGGCCTAAATCCTCGGATATTAAAAGTAAATGACAGGTCATGCGAGGAATCGATATGAAAGAAAGAAGTTTCCACCTGAAAAACATAAAAGAGCTCTATTTGAAACAGCACTAAAGTCCAATAATTTAGCTTTCTATGTATGATGCTAGGACATTACACCAACCTCAGAAAGCAATGTGGTACGGGTAACACCACAATTTTCTATGGTCACTGTAACTGCTTCTGGAAGATAATTTCTCAATACTAATGGACTATGTAAGGTAACAAGGTGGAGAAACCGTTGCTTTGATGTCTCCATGTCTTGTGAAACTTCTTTACAGCTTCTGGTGGATGATCTCGAACCATCATCGTCAAGAAAATTTTTGTTTACTGAACCAACTATAGGCAGGCACCGATCATCAACTGATATGCAGCAGCGAAATGGATCACTGCTGGGATGAGACGGATAACAAACAAAGGAGCGTAGAAAATTAATCCTACTTTCATGTGAAACAATGTTTGAGACATTATAGGCTTCACTCCACAAATGTGTATCACCAAGAGGACGCCATCTCATGCAGCCCGCTTCGGCCAAATGCAAAGGCAATGGAAACTCCTTCCCGGGATATATTGGATCTAGAATCTGAAATGAGGAGCAGTTACAAGCTAAAAATGGAAAGACCATTTACACAAATCCCTGCAAGAAAGAATTGAACAATGGGAACTAAAACAACTTTCTCTTACCTTTGGAGAGACACCAAATGGAATATCAAATCTCACTTCAAGTGGCATTGGAGTAGCATTTAAGAATATAACCTGAAAACCAGTGTGTCAATGTTAGGGAACATTGAGAATATAACCTGAAAGCCAATATATGAGAAGAATTGGGCATATACCGTTGAGTATAACCGCAATAACTTCGTGTAGTGCTGAACAGATACATCAATCACAACAGGAAMGACAAAACCACTTCTTGCATCAGGCTTACTATCCGCTTCAACATTTTTACTTCCTCTAGAGACATCGCTGCTGTTGCCAATTATAGACTTGGTAATTGGCTTTGAAAAGTCCACCTCAAAGTACCTAACACCCACAAGATCCATAGAAATTGGAGCAGAAGGCATAGATGTCCCCTCTAGTTGGATAACTACAAAATGATGTGCTGCATCAACTATTTGCTTGCCAGAGAGTCTATCAGATGATAGACCACGCCTACAGCGAAAAAGTTGTTTTTCTGGAGTTTCATCAACATAAATGGGAATTGAGGAACRCGGTTGCAAAGTATTTCCGCTTTTTGATAGCAAGGGATTCAGATCATCAGCACTAGGCTCGCCTTTGCAGATATGAAATACTAAAGGCAGGGAAGTTAAATTCTGAAGTATGTAAGGAGCATTTCCTTCGTCATCTAGATTCTCACTTTTCTGAGAATCAAATAACTTGGCTTTATTTGAATGAGCAGTAACCTCTGGTGGACTCCAGACATCCTTAATCATTTCTATTGCCCTGGATACAATCTTTAAGAAGGAAAAGGTGGAACATATAAGTGATGCTGACCACTATAATAGGATATGATCTGAAAGGAATAGAGCAAATTAGAGGTGGCAAATCGAAAACCGCACTGATCCTAGTCAGCATCTGACAGAATGTTCGCCAGCTTACTCTCAGCCTAATACTAATAGCATGTACATAATTGGCATTACAGACCAATTAACGAGGTTTTTTGTCAGAATCGAAAACTATCAAACTATTATTAATTTTCCTAATGGATTCTCTCTTAGCTTAGGCCAATTATGCTTAATTTCATATATATATATATATACACTTAACTTCAAAGATCAATAGGCCATGAAATCTATAAATTATTTACATGCAGACCAAATTAATGCTTCAAACCAATATGATGAAACCACAATAACTACTAATATTTCCTGGCGAACCTAATTTAATAGTCAGAAATGGGGCAATTGAAATGCACCTATTGCAGAGAGCACAATCTAAGATGATTTACATAGGACTGGAATATTTCAAGAGTAATTATGGTAAGAAAGATGCTCAAAATGCAGAGAGAACAGACAGATCCATATTTGATAAAGCAAACCAAGGTTGAGGTGTTGGAAGTAAGTGATCCTGAGCAAAATAGAACATAATTTTTCAACCAAAGCGTCACAAGTTATTCCTATCCTACAGCAAAGATGAACAAGCCTCTTGTCAATGTCTCAATTAACTCCGAAATGTGTTCATGTAAGTACCTCAATTACAGGTACGGTAAGATTCAAGTTAAGCTGGCTTGATGATTTGAGATGAACGAGGGTCATGATCCCACCATTCAGGAGAGAACTGTTGTCATGCTTTCTTAATATGCTTAAATGAAATTTCCAAGGCTCTACAAGTGGCTCCCAAAAGACCTGCATGCAGATACAACATCTTTACTGCAGAACATAGAAGAGGAATGAAGTACATGATTATTTCCCTTATGATGCTTTACCTTTTCCATGTTTTTGTAGTTGGCTTGAAGATCACCTCTAACTGATCCATCCATTTCACTCTCAGTCATGGTACAATCAAAGAGTAAGTTTCTCCCTGAAATCTCCAGCAGAGGCCCACAAGAACTCCACTATAGTAACATGAAAACATCTGTGATTAATATAATATTGGAATTTTCCAGAATTGCTAGCAAACCTAACATACAATCTTAATTTTATAGGAAGTTCATAGATTCAACAATCATAGCAATATAATAGCATCATAAACTCCAATGAAAGAGTCCAATGAGTCCGAAACATCATCTGGACAGAAAAAAATTATGAATGAATCGCAATATGCACTAGATTGTAAGCAGTAATTCACTTGGATGACAATTTTCTGCAGCACAAAGACACATGACAATTTTCTGAGCACAAAGAGGAGTATAAGTTATATGTTAAACTTTTGAACACAGCCCCCACCTGTGGACTGCATTCTTTCCAATAAACACTCAGATACTCTCCAGTTGAATTTCTTTTGCCCAATAGATCGAAAACAAGAAGACATCCTATGATGCGTGGCAGAAAAATCTATTGTTGATAAGAAAATAACTTTTGTTAACGAAAAGATGAAGCACAAGAAAGAAGATAAGGAACCCTTTTAAAAAGATAAGGAACCCTTACAAAGAAATATAGAAAGCTACACTGACAAGAAGCCTTTGGATTCTTTCACAAATCTGCCAATTCAATGTCTCCAAAATCATTAGATGCTATCGCTCAAAGAGATGAAAGAAAAATAAATCCAATGTAATTGACTAGGAATATATCAATCATTAAAGATCCTGTAGCTCCCCATGTCCATATCATTAAAAAGGAAAATTGAAGCCAAGCACATTTCCTTAAGGTTCTTCCTGGCTTACTCTTTGCAAAACAACAAAAAATTATTTGCATGAACTTTAGAATTGTATTTGGATATAGACCCTCTTCTGACACATAACAAATGAACAAATTCTCCCAGAGCTTCCTTGCTATCTAATGAAAGAAGAGTTGATTGTTAGTATTATTACTGAACTTGGCATGAGGAACATATATGGACTAAGTACTTCAAAAGGCCTTCCCACCTTCAGCAAATCATTGGCATCATTCTATTAAGAATTATCCTTCTCCAAGTGAAAGGTTCGACTTTGAGGGGAGCCATACCGAAGCACAACATGAAAGGGTCTAAGAATTGGAAAATTCTAAGTCAAGTAATGATTCTAAAATCCAGCTTTCAGTTTATGAGTCATTAGATGGGAATATTAGTTTAATTAAGTTTACGAGTCTTTAGAGGTCAAGGGTATTTCAGTAATTTCTTATCAGCAGTAATTTCAGAGTCTTTTAATATTTGTTACGAATTCTAAGTTGAGTTGGTTTAGAAATTCAGTTTATCCTAGTTATTACTTATGTAGTGTCTTTTTAGAGTCTTAAGTTCTAGTTATGTTAGGGCTTGGTCTTTGTGTCTATAAATAGAGGAATTCTCTATTCGATAAGGAATGCCTATTTTATTTAATTAATAAAGAGTCTATGGAATGTTCTATGTAATCATGGCTGTGTGATACTATCAAGAACTAAGATGTGATGCCTAGGGTTTACCACTCCCGCTTTGTGTGACTCTAAGAGTTCTCAGTCTTACCCTCTTTATTTTACTTTGTTGCTACCTAATCATACTTATATCCTAGTTTCTGCGTTAAAATCTTATTCAATTGTGTTTTTCTCTATTAGACAGCTTTCCCTGCAATCTAATCACTATTTTCAACCTAGTTTTCCTACTGGAATTAGCAGAATCTTGATATTTTCGTAGGGCAGCTTTGTTGTCTTTGTCTGGAKCACCTTCTCCGCCTGATTACTTTCTCCAAAGGAAAAGGAGGTCAATCATCACTCAGTAAATCAGAAAAGCTAAAAGTATGAAGGAAAAAACTCCAGACACCAACCATGAATTGGAACCTATTGTTGAGGATGGTACAAAGGAATTGAGTCATCTAATCCCTGTCTGTCAGATCTTAAGACCAATATAAATCTCTGGAAATAGCACCATCATGTAAGGCATATCAGAACATTATGAAAGTGATAAAGCCAAAACAGGTCAGAAAGGCAATAACCAAGTATGCTGCCCAACCCAATGATKTACTAAGASTCAAATCTAGGACCATAGCCTTGTGACTTGTACCTTTTACTAAGTTTATTTACCACCTCATCTAAAAGCTTAAGCTATTGCATAAGTGTAATTTATACATTTAAATGATATAGTCTACCTAATTTGAGATCCACATATTTCATTAAAATAAGCCAAGCAGTTCTGAATTCTGGAAGTCATAGTACTTTGAACATGTTAATTTGCACAAACACGAATTGCTAACGGTTGAAGCAACAAAACAACCAAACAAGTTTAATAAAACTCTGATTATCGACAAAGCTATTTGTGACATTATACCATAATATAAGCTTCACCTTTCCATCAGTCAAAAGAAGTGACAGCTTCCCTAATTGGACTCTGAAATCAATAGTAGTAAATATTGGTTGAGAAGGGCTAGCTTCGGGAGCTTCAAATCGCATACATTGATATAGGCCAAATATGTCGTCTGAAAGCCCAATGTCCACATTATCACAATAAACATCAAATTTTGCACACTTATGCTCTAAATGATGATTTAAGATCTCAGCTCCGAGGTTAATGTGAAATAGGTGAAAAAGAGGCCATGTTCTGGATATATTGTCCTTGTATATCTTCACCATTCCTTCCACCTTTTCAGATCTAATCTTTAGAATCATAGTCTTGCCATCACTAATTATCTCACTGCACCTACTTTGCAAGGAAAGAACTAGAAATCCAGGGGGATTTTGACAGATAATGTTAAAAGGATCACTCAGATGCTTGTGACTTGGAACTTGGTGCTGCTTGAGCATGTTAAAAGCATCGCTGGTAAACTGGATGGGGACATAAGTTATTATGCCAACTCTTTCCAACTTCACAGCAGAGTAATCAGCCACATCGTCCAACAGAAAAGAGCTTGACGTGCTCAGAACTTGGATTGAACTTTGTGAGATGTCAATTGGCACATCTGCAATATTCTTGGTATTCTTTGTTGATGTGTCTGTTAATGCCTTTGACAGAAGTTTGTAGTAATAATCTAGTAGACCGATCACTTCATGCCAGTCCAACATATACAGCCAAATATACAAACAAGGAAGGGACATGCAAAATTTATTTTTTCCCTGATCCAACACTGACAGCCTCATGTCAGGAAACAAAGAGCTTGAGCTTGACCTTGATAATGTGCCTTCCACAAGTATAACAGAGTTCATGAAGGAAAAGAGTGCTATATAAGAGAGTGAAATATCCACATAAAAGGGTTGGTCACTCATTAATGAGGCAGACAAGGTGAACTGCACTTCAGCCTCTGCAACGAGCTCAGAAATAATTGATTCTCCGTTTGAGCAATGCAGCCTAACAGACATTGACTTCACTGAGAGTTTAATTTCTGTAGCAGAAACAGCTGTGTTGTCAGGGAGAAGTAAAATATCTTCTTCTAGGCTCCTCCTAGACTGAAGAAACTCTGAAACATCAGATTTGAACAATTTGGATTCTTTGTCAACCAAGGAAAACTGATTTATGACATCCACTAATGCCTCGTATACAGCGATAGCCCATGTCCCTAGAAACAGTTATAAAATGCAAGAACTTCACATAGGCACAATYCACAATATTTTTCTTTAAAAAAAAGGAAAAAAAAGAAAAAAGGACWAGACTAAAAAGTGCATATTAGAGATAAAAGTTTGAATGTACCTCTTGCATCAAGCTGACAGTTAATGATTGATGCCATGATACCCACTGGATACGTGTAGTGTACAGTTGAGCACTCATATTGAATGGGGAAGCTCATCCAAATATCAGCACTTACTGGCGCAATCAAGGCAACATCCTGATGATAAGGTTTTCTACCGGAACTCAAGGAATCAAATGTGTCAGCTTTCACCATCGAGAGCGAGAGAGATAAATCACGTCCAAATAAGTTTAAGCAATGGTTTCTATTGGAAAGTTTATCAGCAGGAATCAAACACTCCACAGGAATGCCCTTCAGAACTAAATTTACATCGTAGTTTTCTAGGAAACTACACACCACCTGTTGTATATCAAGTTTAAGAAACTGATACTCTTCCATACCCGCAGGTGCCATCAAAATAGAATTTAGTATCTCAAACTTATAAAAGATGGAGCTGCCATGTTCTGAACTACAATAATCTGACTTATCAGAAGTAGTAGGCTGGTCCTCTGCATTGTCATCCCAGTCAGGTAATGAAAAATAACCCATTATTACTGCAAGAAATTCAGGGTATAACGTGCAGGAAACATGTTGAATGCCAAAACTTAATTCTGTTGGACCAGTGAGTTCCTTCCTTACACGCATGTTTAAAATTGGAGAAAGATTTTCTGATAAGGGACCCCAAAGAAAGCCATCAGTAGTTTGACACCACCATGAAGAAGAAATGACTAATCCCTCAGTTGAACATAGAATATCGAAACGATCATCAAACAAGGACAAGCAAGATTTACAACTTGATAAAGAAAGAGTGGCAACTACACATGAAGAGTCATGAAAATGTAATCTAATGCTGCTAAGGTTTAAGTCAACAGAAGACATTTTATTAGTGACAGAATTCTGTGGAGAAAGATCTGTTTTAAGTATGGATTTCACCAACTGGTTATGCTGACATCTAGATCCCTTCTTGAAGCTGAATTTTTGACTTTCGATTTTCTGGACTCGTAAATCGTGAATTTTCCTCCACTGAGGTATGGAACTAATTGGTGAATCCTCAAGAGCATCAAGAGGTCCAGAATTATGACTTGTAATAAAAGGAAAACGATCTAGTGGAATATCTTGACATTCAGAATCCCCAGATTCAACAAAATTTGAGAAACCAAAGCGTCCGAAATCAAAATGAGGTCCTGACCAGGACCTCTTAACATCACCAACTGGGCTCACAACAGAAAAAATAGATGTTTCATATTCCAAGATTTTGTCCATAAATCCAACAATCAGGCCAACTATGAATGGGTAGCAGTGAATGTCAACATTAGCTAAGCAAAGTGCAAACTTGTGACAAACTAGTTCTCCATCGCTGTAAGCTTCATAATGCAACTGCAAGCGCTTATCAGGACTTGAACTCACGTCATCAGAGCATTCACTTCGGCTGCTATGTTTGATATCCTTCTCTTGTTGATGCGAAGATTCAGCAGTTGACTTACCCTCAGAGGAAAAGAGAACATAATCTTCTTCCAGATTCCTCTTTGAATAAGTGATGGCCTTCAATGCCTCCACTGTTATCCAGCAATCTGGGAACTGATTTTGATCAAAACTGCAAGAAGCTTAGAGTTATGTGAAGTTCTTTGTTGATGGTAGGTCATTGCGATTTTCTCAAGGCAAGTTATACTGCAGCTAAGGATTAAGATTACCTCAGTGCAGGGCTTTACATGAAAACAAAGACCATAAGTTTTTAAGTGCAATACCCTTATCATGTTAAGTACCACATAAAAACGGTATCAACAGGGACAACCTTGGTGAAAAAGTTCAAGAACCAAACTTAAGTTTTAACACTTAAGACTCAAGCTCCAGCATGGAAATATCATGCATCCACTTGTTTTGTGTAAACCACAGAAGAAGATTATTTGTCTAACTATCAAGATAGTGTAATGTTCTCTTTATTGTAGTTGTACTGATTCGGCAGTGAGAAAATAACAAAATCCCTTAGCTAACTTCATAACCATTTTGGTACTGGAAACAACAACAAAAWGAATAAATGAACATAATAATTGAAGTCTATCCCATATCGTCTCAGATTTCTACCTGTCATAATATTCTATAAATAAGATAGAATGGGATTAACAAAATTTAACACTAAATCTGCTTCTTGTATTTCAGATACAATAGAGCAAACACAACTCCAGTAACTTGATGTAATAACTGTCAGTTTATGGATACTCTTAAGATTCTATTTCTGTAGCTTGCTTGTACATGCAGGTCATGTATGACAAACTACAGAGGTGGGCCACTTTTTGTTTCTAAGAATGCAATAAATAACAGTCGTTTACCAAAAGCAAAAAGAAACGAAAACTCTGGAAATCTAACAACAGTTCCACATTCTAATGATTCCTAGTGTTCAAGCATTTCTCCTCTTGTTCTATTCCACAAATGACCAAGAATTCATCCTATTTTCCTATGTATTACCAAAACGCATGATGATGTCAATGTAAGAATAGTGCATGTAGCTAAAGATAGTAGTTGTATAAGTTTCATCACAATGCTAATTAACAACACAACAACATCAGAGTAGCCATTGAACATTAGGCATGTCTACATTTTTCTAGTATCCACGGAAAGGATGAGAACAACATTTACTTGAATACTGCAAAGTATATCAACAAAAAGACACATACCTAATGTCTAACATTTGAAGAGAGAGCATGAGAGAGTAGCCAGTTTCCACATCATTTTCAAGGTCAACTTCAAAACCAACCGACTCCAAATTTGCTCCGATAGATAAACAAAAAACTTCAGATTTCCTAAGTCCATTTGACTTTATATTGAGTCCAGCGGTAGAATTCAGATCTGAGTCTGATCTCCAGTTCAGCCTACTAAAATCTGAGATCACTCCTGCAAGGGAAAGATATATCGATGGGGAAAAATGGAAAAGAATGGATGAAATGCTTATATAGACCTGAAACCAAAAGAAGAACCCATAATTAGTAAGTCCTTTAACAACTGTCCATTTGCTGCAGTGTCTCGAAACATCAGATGCTATCACCCAAAGAGATGAAAGAAATAGCTCCATGCCAAAGTAGTTCAAAAGGCATATACTGATTTCTTAACCCAAATTATTGCACTGTCGCTTACTATTTCCAAAACCACAAATTTTTATTTCCATAAACTCGAGCACCATATTAGGACACACCACTTCTCATAATTATTCCCCAAAAAAAGAAAATGAAATTCTTCAGAGTTTCCTGACTATCAAACAATTTATGTAGTTTCATTGCTGGGCTTGCACATGGAAACATATCTGGACCAAGAGATTTAGAATGCCTTCATATCTGCAATAGATCAATGCTTTCACTTCAACAGTGATCCTTATAGGATCAAAACCAATGATCTATTGCAGTTGAGAAGGCATGGTAAAGTTCCCTCCACAAAATCCAAAAATTACCAAGAAAACAACATCCCAAACCTTCTCATTCCCACTTAATTTAAACACAATAATATCAACATTCCACATATAAATGTTAAGAGCCCTTACATACATCTAAACATATGGAAATACTTTATTTCTCCATAATGCAATTACTAAGCACATACTGTCTGTCTTTACTACGTATTATCTCCATCAGTTAGACAACATTAAGGATGAGTAATGAGAAGTCCTCTAAAATAGCCTCTACAACATGACAAATATTTCTACATAGGAGTTTCATTGAGCCTTATATGATGCAATTCTGAGAAGATTTCACATCAGCACATTGAATGGGCATAGTCTTTCTTTTTCTTCTTTTTTTTGGAGAGAGATTTACTTACATCCAAAGCTTTCAATGTGGGCTCATCTGATATAATGCAAGATTTCAAGTGAATTGAACAGCTAAACTTCTCCAAAATGGGGATGATATCAGTTGAATATGGCCTTGAGATTTTCACCTGCAAGACTTCTTTCMTTAGCAACTCCCACCTTGCAAGAACTAAAAGATATAAACTATGGAAACACTGACCTCGAAATCATTTATGTTAACCTCATATTTATCATAGAGATCCTCAAGTCGAGAACCTATGCCATTAGAGTAACTAGAGCTCAAGCAGCTTCCGGATTGATTATAAGACGAATCTTCCACATTAGAAGGAACAGAAATTATTTTATCTTTGGATTGGAAGTTGAAAGCTCCAACCTCTAAAACCTGCCAAATTTGTAAGCTTCATACATGAGAAAAAAAATATATATATATATATTTTTTTTTTTCCTTTCTTCTTTTTTTCGGTTGTTGTTGAAAGAGAACATGTGGCAAGCAAAAATCAAGAAGCGAGCACGGAGGACCTTAGTTATTAGTTGAAAAGCACCATAAGTCCATGAACAAAGGGTAAAGCTTCTTAGATAATTGGTTAAACACATACTGATATATCTATTGAACCATGTCGTAGACTGAAGAGTTCCCTAGAGGTTTTCCAACCAACATAGTTCAATTTTCAGTCAGAAATCTCTGCGCATAATCTTGTCTGAGGCATTAATAAGGGATAAAGAATAAAATAAAAACTCAGATARATGAAGGAGAGTTTAGGCATGACAGAAGTTTATTGGAATATGCAAGAAATATAATGTCCGTTATGAATGGTGCGACCTTATGACAGCATATAATAAGATCTTTTATAGAAGTAGCAGTTCAACAGCAAAAAAGTTATTACACCCATGGATCATGAGATTGTTATCTAGAAAGCTTTCTTTGCACTTCATATTGGAAGTTGATCGCAAAAATTCAGTTATTTACTGGTACCAAAATAGATAGCTCCTTTGTTGAGCATACAAGAATCAGCTAGTGAGGAACTCTTCCACTGCAGTCATAAGCATTCCAGACTTAAATGTTCAAGATACAATCCTCTCTAACTGCTTAAGCTTTTAGAAAAGTTCTAATTTAATATGGTACCAGAGCAAGCGGTCCTGAGTTCAAATCCCAATAGCTTCATTAATTAAAACAAAAAGGCGTCAAGTGCGCATAGGTTGGGCATTAGTAAAGAGTGTTATCAGCCCACACCTGAAGAGTTGTATCAAGAGCATAAACTACACTTCGCCCTCTAACAGCATAAGTTTTCAGATGAGATGTGTAATTTAACACTAAAATACTAAATACCTCCTCAACATAGCTTGCAATAAGAGTGTTTATTTACTGGTTTAACTACTCTGCTTGGGTGTTTTACTGATGATAGGAAACCCGGTAACACAGAACCTTTTCTCTTTGAAGAGGAAGAACCAAATATCTGCTGAGTTTACATTTCTAATATTTGCGATTGCATACATGAACCATCTCCTGCAACAGTCAGTTCCCATATCTCATATTCCATATTGTGGATCTGTGAGAAATATGCAGCAGTACAAGTTGAATCTAACCCAATTCTTCCAGGGAGAGCTAAACTAATTGAAGTAGATTATAATTTAGTTCGAAAGTAAGTACCCAAGCAGAATAGTTTTAAGATATGTTTTCTGAGTACCATTTGCAAGTCTCTACTACTATTGGATAGAGTATGGCAGATTTTAATGTGAAAAGCTGGACTTGTAGGATGCAAATGGATGGGTATGAGAGAAGGGCTGGAATTATTTATAATTTTTCTATCCGAACTTAGGCTAACCGTGCAACTAATTTAGCCCTCATGGCACAGAAAAGAAGAAAGTTGAATGTAGGGAAGCAAGTGAAAAAAACATGACAGTAACAAATGCCAAAAAGGTTGTATTTATTCATGGACCTGCCACTTCATCACTACCATTCAATCATTATCGATAAATTATAAACCCTTGCAACCAGCATATAACCAGCATGTACTGCTAGGAAAGTTAGGAAAATGCTAATAATCTCAGACAAGCATACCTCAGGCAAAATGTGTCTCAGCACAGTAACTCTTAATTACATTTGAATTTCTGCACATATTAGAATTTATGGAACTTCTGAAATGGAAACAATGCAGATGGAAAAAATAAAATCAAGAATTAATTTTAGAAAGAATGAATAAATGAAAAGACAATCTTGGCATGCATATTGTCCTGGCTAGGAAATGTAGTTAGATTATTAAAGAAGACTATGAAAGGCATGCAATTTTTACAACGAATAGTTACATATCACAATTTATTATACTATGCTCTTCTAAACAATTGAATAAAGAGACAAAACAGTTGCTTTAACTACCACTTTATGCGCTTTGAAGTCTCGATCTACCCACAGCATCTCTATGAAAAGGTTGGCAAAGTTGACATCCCATACCATTCTTCTGCGATTTGATAAAACATAGCTGCCAAAAGAATGTAGAGAAGTAACATGAAAATGTATGGTTATAGACATCACTTAGGTCCATGCACATGCAGCCCCACTTCATGTGGCATTTCCTGACGAGAAACTTACTCTATTTTAGATATGAGTCTGGCTTGGATATCATCGATCTCATTTACCGATGACAAAATCTGCAACAGAACAGAGAATTGTAACTCTTGCACAAAGAGAACAATATCCTGCAGAAAATGCTCATAAAAAATTAAGAAGATCTAAATAAAAGAGAACTAAATTTTTCTTTCTCTGCCCTTGTAGAGTTTCAAGGTTTAGATAAGTAGTACATTACTTCTGTTTACAGTTATAATCAGTATAAGCTTCGGTCTTCTTTATGAATGGAGTTATATGATCTTTTTGGTTTTTGTAGTCCTAATTGGTGTCTGGATGGGGATTTTAATGTTATAAGACTCTGTAGTGAATAGTTGGGGGGTCTAGAATTACTAGCATGACAAATTGTTCATTACAGATGTGGTCTCAGGGATATCCCTCTTTCGCATGGTCAGTTTACTTGGACAGCTTCTAATAGTCATCCTATCTCCATTGCGGTGATCACATGATAATGATAATATCAACATCATGTAACATATCCAAATTAGGAATGCATAAGACGATACACAAAAGGAAAGTAGATTACTGGCCGTAGATTTTGCAAGAAAGATGCTTAGATACTCACTCTTTCATGGTGAAATTTGAAGTTTCCAAAGACATGGAAAAACTCCATGATATCCATAAGAAATCTTGAATCACATGTCACTTGTACTGGATGGAGAATGACCTAGACAGAGATGGAAGAACAAACTTAAACACAACTCAAAAATTAAAAGAGAAAAGACAATTGCCGTTATTAAATACAAAAGATGCATATGGGAGGAATTAGAAGTACCTTGACTGATGAATGCTCTTTATGAAATGAAGGCAAGACATCAACTTGGATGGTTAAAGAAGGCTGCCATGTTTCAATTTCATTTTCTTTATAATCTATCTGCAAAAACTTAAGGCCAGTAGAGGATGAGAAATCACACGGGAATACCGGTGAAAATTACTGAGTTTTAGAATCATTTTGGCCAACTCTTACAGAATATTGTGTTATCAAAGTTGGATTATCAAAAGAATATTCTAGCAATAATCCTTTACTTGAGGGATTGCGCAAGACAGGAAAAATTGCATCCGATGGTGATATATCAAGTGCAGGAAAAGCAAGTGATACGACTTTTGGCTGTAAATAGAAGGCCGATCAATTATAGCATTCATCCAGAAAACGAGGGATATTTAAGAGATCAAATAGCATGGGACATGGAGCAATTACCTCACTAYAGGCAAACCAATGAATCCTAAAACTATGGTCGAGGGAACCCAAACAGCTCAGTAAGCAGCAGTCTAGATACTCATGGTAGCAAGTATCCAGTTATCACATTTACAAGAATATCTTGAATTGATTTATATTTCCAGAGAGTCTTGGAAAGTCAACTAATTGTTGTTGTACACACGATCCCTATGGGAAGTATGTGGGGGGTTGGGTTGACCCCCCAAAAAAAAAAAAAAAAATTCACCCATTGTTTATTTGCCGTTAGGAAAAAAATCCTATTTTTTTTCAAAAAACACTTGCAAAATATTACCTTTTTCCCCCCAAATTTTTTGTTCAAGATTTCCATAGTATATTTCTTCCTATAGTTTTACAACCCTTCCACCTCCTTGGTGGGAACCTTGAGATCTCTTATTGCGCTCCTGCTTCTGATCGAGGAATCAAATCTAAGGTTGAACAGCTTTTATTTAGGTCCTGATTTATGACAAGAAACCTTTGAAGGTTATTGTGACACAAAGTTTCACAACTACACAACTGGCTATTGGACGCAAGGAGGGAGATATTTATTATTTTCTGGAATCATCCAACGAAAATAGGAAGACACAGAATTGCTGTCTGTGTCTTTATTCTACATGCCTGATGACTGATTCTTTGAAGATGGTACTTGACTTAGATTACTGTCTTTACAGGCCAGGAAAATGTCCTGTTCACATAGGCATTTGAGCTGCATCGAAAAACTCAGAGACAAAAATATTAACTCTTTTCAGATTAGTGCTCGACAAGTATGTGTATACCAAATATCATGAGATCTTATCGCAACTATTATTCAATATGTTATATTTACAACCTTTCTAGTAGAAAGAACAACTTGCCTCAGTAAATGGATCGAACAACTCAACAGACTGACTGTAGAATAACAACAGCAGGTCCGGACCAAATCTTGCTCATTCAACAGAGATCCCATTAAGCATCCAACGAGCAATTGCAGACCCCAACCTCCTAAAAGAGGAAACCAACTTAGAATTGGAATGAACTCGTACATTACAAAGATATATCTATTCTAATGGCTATAAAATATATATATTATCAACAGCCAAAACTAAGATCATGTAATTTACAGCTATACCAAATCTGCAACACTTGAGGAATCCAACCAAATAAGCGAAAAGAGACTTAAAAAGGATAGAGATACCAAGGTAAACCACAAAATATATTCAAAATAAGATTCAAAAGGCAAGCTGAGTTTCACTCGATGAGGTTGAGATCCTGAGACCTTTAATACATTACTTACTCTGAAGTCTTAAAGCTCCTACAGTAAATTGCACTATTCAAATCACAAGTATCTTCCAAAACATAATAATGTACAAAGAAAATCAATAAATGAATCTGTCAGAAGAAACACACAAACACGGCTAAAAAAATTATACCATCTTGATCCCATTTTGTTTGATAGTGCTTGACTTAGCGCGATACTTTATGCAAGAGTGGAAAATGTAGCATTGGTAAAATAAAAAGTGGGAAACATGTCCTCCAATGAGTACTTTGTATCAAACCTGGTGATATTAAACAAAAACTTTTAAGGGCACAAGATATTRCAAAAATTCTACTTCTATAGAAACCGTCAACCATTTGAGAACATCCCAAAATAGCAAAATTATGTCAGTAAAATGGGCCAGAAGGAGTTCAACGAAACTCTGTATGTGAACGTGTCATAAAATTTGTTATTAACATGTTTTTTCTCAAGCATAAGACAAAAAGATCATACTTGTTCTGCAAAGTAGTAGAAATTTGATGAATGTTGAACTTCATAGAAGATAAAAAGATTTCATCAGTTGTGACAGCCCCCTCATTCACTGAAGAAACAGGATGGAACTTTGTTGCCTCATATATATCCTGCAGCAATGACAATCAGTATTGTCTAACTTACAACACATACTAGCTAGTAATTACGAAAACCAGGGCTTTTTATAGGTTAACTGTCTGGAATTTCAGCACCATAACATACCTTGATTACATCATCTGATATCAAACCAGAAAATTCTCTTGAATCATCTGTACCTCCAGCACCTAGCATGCCATGTGACAGCCAATTCAACCATCCACGAGGTTTGCTAGATGTGCGCTCATCTTCCAAAGACTTATCGCCACCAGCACCACTGTTCCCACGTCTCAATGCTGAGTTGACCAGTAAATCCTGTAGACCGCAACATATCACAAGAAAATTACAGAAGGGCACTAAAATTTTTGATAGAGAGAAAGTGCCATTCAAGTGGATTCAACTAAAATAAAGATCACGCAGGTTTAAAAATATCCTAGACTACAGGATAGGAGAATAATGTCATTATAGACATTGATAATATGCAACTAAGTTAGAGCACATGATATACCTGTAACTCACGTTCAGCTGCAGCTCTGTAACTCAATATGTCATCTATATCAGATGCCTTCTCCATTTCCTCCAYCTCCCTCAGAACATCTTCATCAATCACCTGAAATCATTGAGGAACGGACAAGCAGATAAGCACACATGCACAGAGAGCACTTTGACAAGAATACAAATTCCAATCAATATAAAATGCCTGAGTTTTGTAACAAGTCACGATGCACTTTAATAACATACGTAAGCATCAGATGATAAAAACATTTCAAGTAATCTCAATGACAATGCTCAAAAATTCCTTTCTTTTCCTTTTCCTTTTCAAGATAATAGAAGAAATTTAAAAAATGAAAAGAAGAGATACAAGGGGATGGGGAATCTTCAAGATAGTAAACTGAAAGTTATATAGGGATGTTTCTCCATCCTGCRGTAAAACTGGTGCAATATCTACGATAGCACCTGAAATAAATTTTGTTATTATTATGAGCTTAACTTACAATTAAAAAGATTGTAAATTCTGCTCACAGGCTTCTTCCATGCGAGAATTACAAGGTAAATGCTACAATTTTTTGGTAGCAAATCAGTATCTTTTACTTCTAAAATCTAACATCTGAAAATCCTTAACCCGGCTCAGGTGGTTATGATTTCTTCACTTGGCTTGACTTTCCAGTTCGTAATCAAACAGCTTGTGCGACTTTGGGTTTGTTGAAAATGATAAAGATACTATAAGGTAAAATCGAGCTATTATGGGTCTGCAGCATCATGATCAATCCAGGAGGTTCGCAACTTCGTGAATGGTTGAATTAGCTGTCACAACCTAGCTATTATATAGCTACAACCAGTTGTTTCTGGAAGAGGAGAGGGAACTATGGTGAAAAAAAAATTATCGAAAGGGAAGGAGACCCCAACACATCCTTTGTAGGGAATGAATAAGGACAAAATTCACCCCTGAAAATACTGTCATGTGCTACACCTGTGACTGGTTTTGGCACAAAAATGGGCTCTGGACCAATTTAGTATTCTTGTAAAGGGTTGGTGGATGAATACAGATCAAAAAAAATTTTAGGGACCAAAATAGAGAAAACATGTATACAGATGGACTACTTGAAAATTAAAACTCAGGATCTGGAATTTCTTGTAGAGAAATCATGGGAAACTTAAAAGTCCACAAATAAAATTATCTTCTCTTCTTTTCTTACTCCATTAGACATATAAGATAAAAAGAAAACCTCATTAACGATTTGGTATAAATTCCATTTTAATTTCAAAGAGCGTTACTGGGATTGGAGAAAAATGGAGCAGAAGTTGAAGACGCAAGTTCCGGATACAATTCTGTGAATTCATGAATTTGAATTTCAATATGGCTCCATATCAGAACCTTTAGATAATATTCATGTATACAGATGGACTATTTTGCGTATATGAGCTACATCCTCTTAACACGTCATTAATTAGATTGCTCATTCAGGCGAGGAAAAAAGATTTCTATGATCAAAACATTTTTAAGATTTTTCATAAAGAGAATCTCATGATAATAATAGGGCCAAAGTGGAGGAGATTAAAATTGAATTAACAGTATGAACTAAGAAATTTTAACCAAAATGAACCAAAAAACCTCAATATCAAAAGATCCAATTTGTTGCAAAAATGTCTATGTTGTTTACCATAAATGGAGTGACTAACCTGATCTTGTTGAAGACATTTCAATTTTGTTTTGTACAAACTGAGATACTTCCGGCGACAGTTTCTYGCACAAGAAATTATGAGGTAAAAGGTCTGTTTTGCTGCCACATGCAAACAATAAATATCACCTTGCACAGATACTACATAAACCAAGTCAAAGTGGAAAGAAATGCAGGGCATGTGAAGCTAGTTTAGAGACAATAAGGATACAAGCTCCCGAGCTTATATGCATAAATGACCAATATAGGAGACTCGGAAGGGAAAAAACACAAGTAAAACAGGAAAATCAAAATATATCATAAAAACCAGAATTATTGAAAGTACTATTTACTCTTTTGGATCTAGATCAGATAAAGTCTCTTATGTACTAGCAAAATCCTCTCTTGGTACCAACAGTCTTTTCTCCAAACTAGTATTCACTTGCTATGTCCGTGGTACCAATAGCGCCATAATCTTCTAATCCCCTCATTAAAAGTCCTTGATGGATTTCTTCATCAGCAATCCCACAAGTAACCCATTCCCGCCCTTGAGAAGTCCAACTCCATTGCCAGTATTCCAATTCATCAATGATCCATATGATGGAACTTGTTGTCCTGCTCAGGAGATAATCTCCTGACTGTTCTGTAATTCCATCTCTCAGCTCCYAGCAGCAATCTTAGCACAAAGCTATTGTATCCCATCAGTTTTGCACCCACCCTCTATTTAAAAGACTGCAATATGCTCATATAACAGTAACATTGAGTCTGCTATAAACTGTAGCACATTTGATATGTTAAGTATAGGCAATTAGGTCCTATGTATTATTACTATTTTTTCATAAAATTTCATAGTGCTCTAATCAGTTATTATTTTTTACTTTCTTCTGTTTAATTTCTAGAAATGTGACCAAAGTCCTCCGCAATTATTAGGCTTAATATCAGAATTTCAACTCAAAGCTCAAAAGAATTTAAATCAAATTAAACTGCATACTGCAATTTTCTTCCTGTATTGAGGGGTTATCTCAATTTGATAACAGTAGATTCCTAATATGAAGATAATTGTACTTTGAGTTGTCCATGACATACCATTAAATTATTACTGGAGAAGACTTCTAACTGTTAAAAGACTTTTGAGTAAGATTCCGATTAAAGTGGATATCCTCTTTCAATTGATTAAGGCTCCTTGCCAATATAATTTGCACTATCATTCAAGGCTTCAAATATGTTAAAGACGTTTATTTTTTAGTAGGGTGGAAAATAACAACTTGTAGACCTATTCTTTGCAATAAAAATATGCTTCATGCTTCATACTTAACAACTAAATGACATAAAAATAGTATAACCAAAAAGCAGGAATGTTTTGCCATCGGTTGTTATGGTCCAACAAGAGGAAGTCAGAGGTGCAAAGTTCACCATAGCAATAGGCCTTTAGGGCTTAAATACCACAGAAAGTTCATGCTTCATTAAAGTTAAGTTTCACTCAGGAGTGTCAAAATCCTGAATCAGTCTAAATGTTTAATCATACAATAATTTAGCAGAGACAGAGCAGAAGATTATGATTCCAATGAAAGGACAGAATACAAATTCTTTTTTTTTTTTTTTTTAAGGGGGGAGAGATACATAAATAACAAATAACTAAAAAAGAAAACGATCAGATAAAAAAAGAAGACATTTTGTGTTTCTGAAATACCAAAATGGACAGAAACAAAATTGGAAGCTAAAACCAAGTGCAAGGAAAGTCCTCCATGTCAATATTCTACCATGTCCTCCAAAAAGATGGCACGTTTTAATGAAGGAACTAACTTACAGACGCTCTCCAAGGTATTTCCAAGAAGTTCTTTTCAGTTTCTGTCGAACATCAGAGAGAATTGATTCTTGWGCATAGTGCCACCATGCTATTTGCCAACCTTTAAGCTTTTTCTCTAAAGGACTCCACCAGGGACGATAGCGTCCATATCTGCAATGTCCAAGAATAATTCATTCACATACAGATTTTGAAGCATCCTAGAACGTTAGTAATGCTTTTTCCTCCAGATAGATTTCTAAGATAGACTAAGAAGAGGGGCCAAAAATAACGACATAATGAAAAATTACATTGCCTCTATCCAAAACCTAAAGAAATAATGAAAAACAGGGAAACATAGTAACCAAAAACAGATAACCAGAGAGAATACAACAGTAAGCAATCCAGCAACAAGTATTCAATCTGTTCAAAGAAAATATCTTCAATTGTTTTTTGAGATGACCCAAAATAATGACCAGTGGCTTAAAAGAGCCCAATACCAAATCTTCGTTTCCACCATTCTCCTCACTTTAGAAAGTAAACCATGTGACTCTGACAACATGGCCCCAATAATAGATTCATGAAGAGCAATGTAAGAAAATACTAAATAGTCAATTGACCCCTAGAAATTTGGGCCAAGTCAATGTGAACATTCAATTGGAGCAGTGGTAGTCTTGTACAATGAAGTAAAAACAGGAAAGCAGATCTGGAAAACAATACTTGACTCTGCCTCGCTATAGTATTAGGGACCAACTTACATGAAGGTTCGTTGGAAATCCAATTCAAATGCTAGATATGGGAAGGGCAGCAGATGCTCTATGTACAAGGCTGATAAGCATCCCAAAACTTGGATTTTATCTGAATTTAGGATCGGCGAGTAATGAATTGCATAGAGAAGGGTAAGTGTTCAAGAAATTTTCAAAAATTTTGCAGAATAATGCTTGTGGGTCCAATTTTAACTAGTGAAAAATTGTCCCTTCGATACATAAAAGACCACAGAAGTATATGCTACAAATATCAGCAAAAGGCCAGGACTTCTATCATTTATTACCGCCCTTGAAACCAGTAGTGGATCATTTTTCTTGGACATATAATCTCATATTTAGTATC
Source organism: Rhazya stricta (assembly GCA_001752375.1). Taxonomy (NCBI): domain Eukaryota; kingdom Viridiplantae; phylum Streptophyta; class Magnoliopsida; order Gentianales; family Apocynaceae; genus Rhazya; species Rhazya stricta. Next base: position 918,035 of record MEJB01000034.1, read on the forward strand.
CAAAGACCAAAAGGAAACAAGCATGAAATTGCAAAAAGCAATTCTTTCGAATTTTGACACCCTAAGTAACTTAGTTTGATTCAACAAGTGTGAACAGACAAAAATACGGGGCAAAAAAGGGTGGGGCGGGGTAGTTCACAGAGTTTAGGAATTCCAAATTTTGCACTTAGAAATGAAAGGAAGGTTATAATAACAAAAGTAGTAAAAATCAGGAGAGGCYGTAATTGTAGATCTTCCTGACCACTAAATGTATGTAAAGGGAAAAATGTAAAGTTAGTACAAGTATGAATTGTCTTTTGTAGAGTAAAAAAATGGAGGCAAATCAAGCACAAGAAGAATAAGAAAAAAGAAAAAATAATCAGAATAATTTAGGCAGTGATGCTCAGAAAATAGGATATCAATCAACTTACCTCTCTCTCAATCGACATGTGGATAAATAATCACTTAGACTCAAAATCTGTTGCAGTTGGACCTCATTCATTGACATGACCTGGAAATACAGCAAGTCTTACTCACTCAAATGCTATTGAACACACTTGAAATKAAAATTTTTAACTAAAGCCGAAGGTCACAACAGCACATACCACACTAGTTAACTCAACATTCACAGAATATTGAGGAGCATCATTCTCGAGATTTCCCGATCTGTTAACCTATCAAATAYAAAAGAGATTGAAAATTAGAAAAGGAGGACTATTCATATCAGGACATACTATATGTGAGTGAGAGGGCACTGGAAAGGTAGGTGAACGAATTAATACAACAAAGAATGAACAGACTGAAAGTTCTATTAGGAGAGAAATGTAATAGCAGAAGATAAGATGCAGTATGCAGATAAGAGAATGTTAGACGTCCTTCACAAAGCAAATACAATATATAATTCTGTTCCAGTTATCTCTCTCCTAATTATTATCCAAACAAAACAAGAAGAAAAAAAGCAACTGAGAGTGGTGGCAGAACATCTCTTAGACCTTTCTCCTTGTCCAATTCTAACAACTGCAAAATGGAAATCAGAAAGCGAGAGCAAGACATTTGAAATTTTACTATCTTGGAGTATGAAGGTTATTTAGATTTGAACCATATTACTGCACTGATGTTGTGCAAAAGCTTAGAGGTTTCAGAAGCTTCAGTTCKAGTCAAACTGGCATAAGTTTGATCTCGCGCACTCTATTTCAGGACTCGCTGGTTAACGAGTATGAGAAGTTCTCTGCAGCAAAAAATCTAGGAGTTTCAGTAGCATTTTGTTCCATAAACTTTTTAGAGTCAGAGCCATTTTGGTCTATTAGGGTTGAGTGATTCGAAGTAATATCAGTTGCGTCAGATTAGGAAATGCACTTAAGCATACCCATACAATTTGGGCACAGTATCATCAGAGTTTTCTGATATTTTTCTCCTCAATCCACATCTCTAATACAGCAGTTATTTGGTACATATTGGAAAATAGCTTTTTWGCTTTGTTTTTTTGTTGACCAATAATCGGAGTGCTGAGCCCATTATTTTTTGCAAAGTCTCAAGGTACCTGATCATAGAAAATTAAGATTTTGGTGGAACGCGTACAAAAATAAGCATCAGTGCCCTTTTGTGGCATGAAGATACTAACTGCTAGTGCTACCTAAACCACAGAAATTGTGTAAACTGAAAGAAGTCCATGAAAAAATCCTCAGCAGGTCTTGAGGGTTTTCAACTCAATAAGCTGCAGTCTCGATGGATAAAAATTGCAAAAGAAATGAAGAAACCTATGAAAACCATAGAATTTAGAGCTTGTAAAAAGACTGAAAGTTATCACATTAACATTTCCACTAATTCCCCTTAAAATCTTAATATTGTTCAGAACATCACCTAAATTTGATCCTTGGGATCAGGTTTCCAGTGAAGAAAGACAATCCTTCTTTTGCAAAGATTTTATTGTGTCCAACACTCTTCCCATAGTCCAGTTATTGCATACATATATATCATGCACATAAACATCATAAGTTAAGGAATTCTATCACGAAAGTGATATTGGTGGACAACAGCATAATGGACAGACTGCAAAGGAAATGGACAAGGAGGTGGAGGTAGTTACCATCGTGATACAAAAGAAGTATAATCATCACAAGCTAAAGGTAAGTCAGAAACTACTTCAGGAATCTTGATGGAAGCTGCCATGACATCCAGAAGCAGATTATCATGGGTACACTGATCAATGTTTGTCCATTAATTGATAGTAGCAGATTTCTCCATGAGTGAGATTATACTAGATTTCTACAGCGTGAAGCCAGTAAAAGGGGCTTGAATTAGCCTGATTAGACCAAAATGGAAGATTTTCTCCTGTCCCTTTCCTGTGACTTTATCAAAAACAACAGTTACTGATTCTAGAGCTATTATTAATATGTTAAGTGAATAGTTACCGTCTGAACCAGTAGACCACAGTGTCCAAACCTAAAAAATCCAAAATAGAGTAAAGCAAAAATTACAAAAAATAAGTCCTGCATTTCTCTCCTGTCCCTCTCCTTTGACTTTATCAAAAACAACAGTTACTGATTCTAGAGCTATCATTAATATGTTAAGTGAATAGTTACCGTCTAAACTAGTGGACCACAGTGTCCAAACCTAAAAAATCCAAAATAGAGTAAAGCAAAAATTACAAAAAATAAATCCTGCATTTCTGGTCCATGAAAGTCGGAGGTGTGGTATTAGACAATTTGTTACTTTAAAAGATCACCTTCCTTCAGAGATACAATAACGAAGTCAAAAAGACCGTTCTAAGATCATTAATAGAAACTAGATCCAACAAATTAATGGCAACCGTGCAACATTTCTTCCATTTTTTGGCGTTATGCATCGCAGGAGGTATCAGAAGAACTTCCCTCCCAAGAGATCAAATTTCACTAAATAAACAGACTACTAAACGAATATCAGAAGGAAGCACAAAAAGCAAGAGAAGTCCAGAAATCCTACAAAAGAAAAGGGAAGTTCGACGAACATATCCAGTTCAACGATGAGAAAAGAAAATCTATGGCAATAGACAATTGCAGATTGAAGATGCCAAGATTCATACTTTTAGTTATATAGAGAAGATCGTTAAGAAACATAAAAAATAAATTAGGAATCATACGTACCGAAAGAGACACCGATACGTCCAATGGGGACAAAACATGAACACCTTTCTCGCCTTCAAATCTTGATTCCTCTACATATTTGGAATCAACAGTATTTTCTACATTCATCAAATCAAGAGTTCCCTCGAAGGTACAACAATATAACTCCAAACCCTGAACTTCAATAAGTTTGTTCACTTGGCCTCCTCGCACCTTTCCACTGGAGAATCTGAAATGAAAACGAGAGAGAAGATTGTCTAGACAGTGCTAATACTCCAACCAAGAAATTTTTTCAGGGTTAAAAATAGGGTAACAATTGTCACCACATGAAAAATGATAGCATCGCAGTTTTTGCAAGATACTCTCTCCATGTTTACCATTTACTACTACATACTGAAGATTGAAAAAGATTTCAAGTTACCTCCTCCTTTGAATTACTAGTTAGAKTCTGGCAATCAAAATAAGATGTAACTGAGGTGTCTGGGAAAATATACAATAGCATGGGCAAGGTACAGAAAAAATATGCCATCAACTATGGACATTATAAAAGGTTCTAAAACCTGAAAAGATAATCTTTGAGACTCTACATATAAAAAAATTCATCCTGCTTAATAACAGAAAGAAAACAAGCCTTCTGCAATTAATTACACACCCCAAAGAGCTTAAGTCATTTCGACAAGACTAAACAGCATAAAAAGACTACAATAGAAGAATGTTCCATAATTTTATTTGAAGATAAAATAAATGAGAAAAGGGAAGAAGGTGATGTGAAAAAATAAAAGCAATGGGCAAGAAATGAGATTAAGCCAAATCAAAAAACTTTAATTTAAATCGAAGTGCAATGTAGAAGCACGCTAGCTTTTATAATAAACATAAAAGAATAAAAGAATAAAAATTCAAATAAAAGGTAGAAATCTGGAACTCTTTATCTATGCAACTAAATTTCCAGTAATATTACATGGTACTCCAACTGAATTTTCCAGCACAAGGACATCAATAGAAGAAGTTGGCAGTCCCCCTTGCTTTTCTTAATTGTAACGGAATCTTTTAGTAAAAACTATTATTCTGTCAATTCGGAAAGGCACATTCCATAGGCTAATCTTTTTGTTTCCTACAGGGTGAGGAACCTCTCTTTGTGATGTCAGTTCTTTTATGCAGGTTCTGAGTTCCTTCACCACATGATACATGTCTTGCCACTTTTACGCATCACCTGGTTCTCCTTTGTGTATCTTTTGTAATTTAGGGGTCCACCCGCTTGGTGCATTATAAACAAAACCATCTTTACTTTCCCAAAAGAAAAATAAAAGAATATCTTGGGCTTCATTTATTGGCAAGAAAGAAAGTAATCTTGTGGAATTTGATTGCTTAGACCATGAACCTGTAGAATGCAAATCCAAATAGCCCATTCCTTTGTTTAAATAATCTAAGCAATTATCAAGGAAAATAATTCAAAATCTATTTTCAATGTTTAATTAATTAAAACTTTAGGTAACAAATAGGAAATATATCTTTGTAGAGAAAAGAATCACTAATCCTAAGTTCTTGATCTAGTACATGGTTCAATTGAATAATTTTATTGTTTAAGAAAGGCTTGACTACCATGAGAATATAATAATGCACTTACGTTTTGGTACTGTTTTCTTTRATTTTACTTATATTCTATATTCCTTCCTGTTATTCCCTGATATTTTACTTTTAATTTTATAAGAAAATTGAGAACAATGTGTTCTTTGCCTTAGTTTGGTAACCATATAAATCAAATATTCTCAACAAAAATTTAAATTTTATTTTTTATGTGGAAATCTAATTAGCAGATAATATTTTTTCCCCCCCCTAAAATGTCATTTAGATAAATATGAGATCAATGTCTGCCAAAGTAATTCAATACTTCTAGTGCAAAATACTTTGCATATACCATACAATTACAGGAGGAGAGTCGAATTTATTCTGGCAATGCTATAAACTAGGTAAATTTTATAAGTAATTGAAAATAATGAATGGAAATATGAAAAATATAAAACAATGGTGTTGTCAAATGGGGGAGGGAGGTCAGAATGAACATGGAGAAGAGAGGTGAAGAGTTAATTCATTTCTGCATCCTTTTTTTCTTTTGTCCTTATTTCTTAAATTAACAAGACAAGCAAGCAGAATACCTTTGCGGAGTTAGATTCCTCCTCATTTGTTATTTTTCCAACTTTTGAGGAATTAAATTCCTTTCCAAAAGCCCAAATAATGAATCAAACAATGGAATATAAAAATTCACAATATGATTACTTTCCATGCTCACTTTGCTTGACAATCAAAGGAGGCCTTACTGGTTTCATGAGAAGAGCAAAGGAAGTATACCGCATTAAAGGTTTTGTGTTAGGGTTGAAGCAAGAAGGTACCCTGGCAGCTTTCAGTTTTCATTGATTCACCAAATTGATATTTCAAGGTGGAGAAGAGAATAGATACAGTTCCTCAGAGGGATTTTATATGGTTGCATATGGTGCCAGGTACCACACTTTCCAACTAATCATTAATTGAACCTTGTTTTGTACGAGTTGAGTGAAAGAGAGTCCTAGTGAAGATGACATGAGGAAAAAGCCCTTGTAGCTGCCTTGAGAAGCCTACAAACAGCAAAAGTTTGAACTTCCCCCACGCAATTCCATGGTATTCAAGATTACAATTCTCACTAAAGCTGAAAACAGTCAGCTAGCTGGAACAGTGATGCAGGAGAAGCAAAAGCAGCTTAAACTGATCGTTTCTAAAGTAAGATACTATACAAGAACCATTTGCTACAGTAACTTTGTTTTCCATCCTAGTTAATTCTTTCCTACATACTCTAGAATTTTAGTTAAATATTTGTTTTCTTTTCTTTGTCTATCTTCTTGGGCAAGTCATTAGATTAAAGCTTAGAATACTACTTAAGGCTGGCTGCTTCTGTTTTAGGGATTACTCAGAATACAGAGTTCTACTCTCTATCAAGTCAAGATAACATCTGTGGCTATTTCCCTTTTCAACATGAATAGCCTGCAGCAAAAGGCCTACCTATCTAAAGGTAGGAAGTCAATCTGCCCAAAGTACTTTCTTGTATGCCTACATACTTCGGCTGTATTAGGATTACACTTTGGTTGGGGGAGAAAAAAATTCTTTTCTGAAGCTGGGGAGGAGGGAAACTGAAAATTTGAATTTCAAATTTGTATCTAAAGTTAAGAAATTTCTTGACTTAAAAAATCACTGGGATTACAAAATAAGAAAGGAAACTTTCCCCAAGAAATTTCACTGTACATTAATCTAAATCTAAACAAAACATGATTTTGAGTTAATTAACCATGCAAAACCCAGCTGAAGGGAAAAAAAATAACCATGCATCTATATGAATAATCGATTATTCAAAGTGATTACTCAAAATTTTTCACGTCTTTTACTATAAATAATCGATTATTCTCTTCAAAYTGATTACTCACAATTCTTCACGTCTTCTACTATAAATAATCAATTATTCTCTATAAATAATTGATTATTCAAAGTGATTATTTAGAATTTTTCACGCCATCTGTTACGAAAAATTGATAATTCAAAGTGATTACTCAMAATTCTTCACATTGTCTACTATGAATAATCGATTATTAAAGTAAATACTCATAATCCAAAGTAACTACTGTAGGTAATCATCTAAAGATTCACTGTTGCAATTTTTGTAGGAAGGGGAAATGTTACTATAGATTTCTGTTTTCTAGTGATGAATGGAGGAAAATTTCTTGGTTTAGGAGTAACATATCTTGGCTCAAGATGTAAAACAAATGGCATTTGAAACTGGGGGCAAAAAGTTTCTTGGCCGCAAGTCTAATACAAATACAGCCTGTTCATGTCTCTTTTACTATTCCAGTCTAGATAGCTAAGGAATTAGAGAGATGCACAAATGCTTCTTGTGGAATAGGAAAGGAGACAGGAGGAAGTTTCACCCAATGGATTGGAAAATGGCCATCTCAAGAATCAGATAAGGATGTTTGTAAATCAGGGATCTTYGAGTCCCCCTGCAGCTTTATTAGGGAATGGAATGGACATAGATCTGGGATGAGACGACAAATGGAGGAGAGTCATGTAGAGAAAATAATGGAGTAATCTCTAGTCTGCATGAAAGGATTTTGCAATGGAGAGTTTTCCAAGCATCTCAGATCAAGATGTTTTCTTTTGTATGTTGTTTTGGAGCACGGAACTACACCGGGACTACCAATAAGGACTTCTTAAGTGCACTTTAGATTTATATATCTATCAAATCAGGCCATTTAGGCCTTCCATGACTAATACTTGTCAGAAGGATTACCAAACACCAGCGGACAGCACTCTATACAAAAAATAAGGCAAAAAACCTTTTTGATGATCCAAGTAAAGAAAATGTTAAAACCAACTTTTAATATTCCCTGCTCATATCATCAATAATACTCCTGTTCAAGACTTTCAAAGTTCAGTTAGCTAGACCACTCTTGTACAAAAACTTTTTGCTGGTAGCATGACTTTTTAGATAAAATGCAGGTATTACAATTTTCTCAGAGGCTTTGAATGCTGAACAGGGAGTAGAAAAATACCCAACAATATTTTGCCGGCTAATTGTCAAACTTGAAAGCTTCATACCAAATAGAGTCGCTGCCTGGAAAACATCAAACACAGTGAGTAAACATCTTGAAGTCCTCTGATTTTTAAGCTTTTTAGTACTATACAAAAGAAGAACGCACAATATGACTAGAAAGTCTATTAATCCTTGCTTTTTCTTCTAGAATTAGCATAAGCGGCTCATTTTTGTTTTTTATTTTGTTTTAGGGCATCAAAACTTCATTTGCAGGGGACAGAAGACTTCATCCGTATCAGTAACTCATACTACACAATTCACAGTCCTTAACTAGACTTGAAGGAGCCAAAGGGTGGTGAGTTTATATTGTTAGAGACATGCAGGGACAGAGTGGTTATTAGCGCAATCGAAATGCTGCGTAACATATCCAGTGTCATCATCTAGAAATTTATATTATAAAGCTTCTGCCAATAAGGGGTTAGGTTTTAATTATGTAGTGACCTAGGCTTTGTTGAAGCTCCAAAAATGAACAAGGTTATTCTGATTAATTAAAGAAAAAGAACAGAAGTCTGCAGTAAATTAAGAACGGGGAAATGGTTAAGAATATCTCAGATAATTAGTTAGAATCTGTTAATTAGGAAAATTAATAGAAATAATCTCTTATTATTGTCTTCAATAGTAAGCAAATATAAACTCTAGGAAATCAAGTGAACTGGATTAATTAGAAGACTTGGAGCAAGACAGTAGAACTTGTACCGAAGTATTCAGGCTGTCATAATATAGGATATGGACGTTTCTTATAGCCACCTGGATGCCGTCAAGAATCTGTAGAAATATGTGTGGAGGGGGGGTGTTTGTCAGAGAGAGGGATTAGCTCCAATGAGAAAGACTTCTGAAATTTAATTCTTCAAAAGAAAAATCACAAAGAATGACCTGTGACTATATGATATAGAAGTAGCATTCCAAGTATAAACACAATGGAAAATTAGAAAGTTTAATCTAATCAGGGTGAATACAAATTTGCCAGAATAAAGTCAAGCATCAAAGTCTCTCAAGAGATATTGTCTAAAAAGAAAATCTCTCAAYAGGTGAACAGATAGGGCCATATAAGCATCCAGTGCATGAGCATTCCAGCCATTCTGAGATCTTTAGCGGGAAGAAACATAAGAAATAAAAGCTTAGGAGGGATTCAAAAAAATAAAGGGAAACAAAAGGGAAGTTCGACAGGTTTACTTGAATAAAGTTTTAAATAAATCACTCGGATTCAAAATGCAAAAGCAACCTCAATATCTTGAATAATCTTTGATAACCATAATCTCATGCTCTCTTAATTGTCTTTTAAGTCTAACCCAGTGCAAGAACCACAGTCGCAAAGGGTTAGTTGCATTCTTGCAGAACATTAACAACTTAACCCAAAAAAAAAAAAAAAAAAATTTAAATTCCTTTGGCCTTCCCTCCCCCGCCCTTTCACACACACCCAAAAAAAAAAAAAAAACAACTTTTGTTGAATATGCCAATAGCTTTACAATTGCCAGTTGAATACCCAACCGCAAATAAGTCAAAATCAGGTCAGCAATCATGTGATTTGTCTTAAACACTCTTGCATTTATGCAAAATGAAGATTGGAGGTGGATGATCAAAAAGTAAAAACCCATTAGCAAAAGGTTCGGGATTCAAAGACAAACAAAGGCAACAAAATTGCAAGTCCTAAAAAAAGTAGAAAGAAGAAAGCTGACTTGGTTGTGAGGAGATGAAGAAATCCTCTTTACTTCAGGCACAGCAAGCACAGTAATTGAGTTTGGATAATAAAAAGAGGCAAGTATAAAACATGAAAGGACAGATTACATCAAATGTGTACCAAATGATCAATTTCAGAATCCAAAATCAAATGATGTCTGGATCTGAATATACATGTTTAATTAGATATAATGGATGTCGGGGGTAGTCTTGATAATATCAATCTAATATCTAGAGAATTAAAAGAAAAAAAATTTATATCTTGACTTCATTTTCAATCAAGAGTCCAATTGTCAATTTTAAAGGAACAGAGTACTCGATTGAGCCACCACCCCCTTCCCCCAAAGAAAAAAGGTTAGCGGAGCATGATGGAATTAACCCCCAAAAAGTCTCACAGATCAGATYATGATATTGCAAGTCAAGATAGACAACTGTCAGTAAGGCCCACCCTTACATAAAATGTTAAATAGTATCTATTATACTTCTTGAAGTATATGCAAGTTTATTATTTTACGGTCATTGCAGTACTATTATAAAAAGGAGAGTATGCTGAGTGCATCATTGACAGCAATGCTTGTATAATATGTGCATCATTATCTGTATACACACTGCTTAAAAGGAGTTGAACCAATGAATAATAATTACCTTGGCAGTAATATAAGAAATAAATGATTTTCCCGCACTATTATCTGCCAAAAAAAATATCATGTTACGGATGCTAAATCAAGCAAGTAAATAGAATTAATTGACTGATTCCATTTTTGACATTCACTGGAATCTAATTTGTGTTAATGTTTTAATGTATTTCACACAGAAATCCCTACAGGAGTCAATACAAGATCTGAAGGTGTCACTTTAATATGTGTTAAAATTTAAAATAAGAATTAAAAAATTAAAAAATCATGGTTAATGCTATAATTTAAAGGAATTTTAGGATCTTTATATGATATATACATATATCAGCCTAACAACTTACAGGACATGGATATTTTCCAATAATTCCAGCACAAGCTAAAAGAATGCTATTGTTTGCAATAAAACAAAGGAGAAATGCATATGTGAAGGTACAAAGATGCATGCTACATCAAGTCTAAGATTGTTATGAGACTCTTCCACATGTTCATATCTTCCCAAAAATACGAAAGCCATTGAAGTGGCAATGGCTCTTTAAAAAAAAAAAAAAAATTGGATTCAACATCAAAACTTGATTAAGGGCACCTATTCCATCATCATCAAGTGCTCAATCCTTGCAAAAATAATGTTATTCTGTAGCTGCTCTCTATCACCTTTACTATAACCAATCAAAGAATACTCCTTGAGCCCTACTAGTTTTTAGTTTTAAGAACATATCTATAATCCTTGCTTTTCCCAACAATGTAACAGAAGTCGTAGAGCAGAAGCAGATTAAAAAAAGAAAGAAAATGCCAAAGAACAAAATGAACTGTAGGTAAAAATGGAAGGAAAACAATAGGAAAGGGGGATTAAAAGGAGAGACACATGGATATGGTTGCAAAACAACTTACAGGACATGGAAACAAGAGAGACTCGTAGACTTGACTAGTAATATGATTCAAGTGTTCAACAGAAGTCTCCTAAGGCTGTGCTTTTTGCTGAGCTTTGGAGTCCTAGCATTCTGTAAATCCTTAGGTTCAAGTTTCCTTCGCTTTGTCCTTTGGCACCATGGATGTTAACAACTTCTCCAGAACTTGGAAAAACAAAAACTCTATATGAGGAATCTGAAAGGTTTATGGTCATTCAATGATATGGAAGACTGCTGGTTTGGATATACAAGACCTATTCTGGGAGAAGGATGTTGAGGCCCATCTTAATTTTAAGATGTAGGAATTCTAAACTACCTTTTCTTTGGGTGGTGCTACACATCACACAATAGACTGGAATTTAGAATTTGTGGTATTTCAGTTTCAATTGAGTTTATCCAAAAGAATACCTAGAAACTTAAAATTCCTAGGATCTAAAATTTGTCTATTATTTCCTAAAAAGAAAACACGTCCAGACACAGGGAGAACAAGAGAGAGAGAGAAACAACTCATATTTCTTTAGTTGTTGCAATTAATTTTGATTGCATGCAAGAACTTCTATTTCCTTTGTTTTGTGATTGATTTCAACAGAGTGATCTTGGCGCCCTTCTAATAGAACTCTCATGCAAATTGCTAAACAATAGAAAGTGAAAGTTCTCCTTACCACATACACGTCTCGAAAGTTTTGCTAGTTCAGCTGCAGCAAGTTTAGCCTTTTTGCCAGCAAATTCTCTTTTTCCAATTTCATCCATGCTCCACTTCCCCATGCAGAAGTCAAGTGGGTGCAATTATTCAAATTGAAAACATAAAAAATTATCAGGTGCTAGAAATCTAATTTTCAGTCAGTTCCAATTTTCATGTTCCAGAGACAAAGGAATTTCAGTTACTAGCCTTAATTTCTCTAAGCATTCTATTCATTGGTGACAAATTATTAGAAATATGAGAAAAATGCACCAAGAACCTTCTTCCTGATATTCACATGTAGTATCCATCAGATAATCACTGTCCATAATGCTAGGATGCACAGAAGATACTTTCTTTGGTTTTCCAATTTTTCAAATCCTCAGAAAGAGGGAAAGGAAAAGTACATGGTACAGCTAGATCAGTTTCCTGCTTTTTCACCTCAATCTGTGMRTCAATCTGATTTATGAATTAGATTCTTCAATTGTTCAAACAAGTTCTTGAAATACATTAATATGAGTAGCCAAGAAGTTATTGAAATACGAACACTCTAGATACACAATAAATTAGTTATCATCTGAATGAGATTTTTAAAAGCCAAAATCATCCTTCTCTATGACCACTAATTTTACATCTTTGTCCATGTTTTTCAAATGAAGGATACTCGAGACACTGAACAAAATTTCATCAAAGTACATCTTCTTTCCCTCCAATTCTATAAAATGAAGTTGAAGCTTTGACACTAATTTAAATCCTCCATTCTCAACCCTTCTCGTTACCTTCACGAAAATCTATCTAAGTACACAATTAAATTCCTCCATCTCCTTTCCTTCCAATTCCTTGACTTAAAAAATATAAAAGAAGAAAGAAATATGACCTAAGAAAAATATCTTCTTTATATTAGTTGATATTTCCCTAGAGAAGACCTCACAAAATTATTTGGAATCCAATAAACTAACTTGAATTAGTTCTTAAATATCAGATTTATAAGAGACGCAGGGTAAGACTAAAGTAAAATGAACCACTAAAAAATTAAAATGTAAATGCTACTTTAAAAAATAGATGTATGTGGTTCTCTAATATTGACCATTCCCAGTCCATCAACTTGAATGCTACATGCAGTTGAAATTTGTAAACTTTACAATTCTTTCTTTCCATTTTCTTTTGACACCAAATTGAACTTGATGGCTAGCCTGGTTGATGCCAGACAAAAATTCGCCACTAGATCTCTTTTTCTTCAGGAATTTACATCTTTGTTTCTTGGATCTTCTAGCTCAAGTAATGATTCTACAATCCTTCTTATGTCCTGAATATTAGACCACAAGGCCTTTGGGAAAAATATAGGCCTACCCAAGACTGCTTCTTGCTAGAAAGGACCCAAGATGAAATATTTACTTCAATACACCTTAGATTGTTTCTAGGATTTTAATGATCAACAGCTTTTAGTAATTCATGAAGTCTTTGAGTTATTGTACTCACGAATTCAACGTTAAGTATATTAAGAGTCTATATTTTTTTTTCCCCCCGTTTAGGAAACTTATTATGTTAGATAAGGACTTGGAGTCCATAAACAGTAGTATCAGGGAAGATGGTTGTCTTGAATTATCAATAAAAATTCTCCACAGTTTGTTGCTCAGTGATAAAGATTATGTGATGTAATCAAGCTTAAGCTGTGACACCTTAAGCACCATGTGACTCCTAGGGTTTATCTCCATCTTGGTGCAATATTGAAAGATGTATATATACATACATACATTTTCTTTTTTACTGCTTTCCCTCAGTTTAACCACTATTGTAGGGCAGGTTTTGTGCCTTCGTCCTGCATCACTGATCTTATGCGTTTCACGTGCCAATCCAATAACGTAACTAATAACCTTTTTCCTTCATTTTCAAACAAAGATTTTTGGGAGAATTTGTTCACTCTGGTTTATGAGATGGGGTATGTCCTGATAAAGAGTTCTTGCAAAAAATAATGTTGTCATTTTACCAAGAGTAAGCAAGGGAAAACTACTGTGCATGCCTATGGTCTGCTATGTTTATTCACAATTTCTGTGGCTGTTGGTCTACTTAAGGCCATGCAGTGGAAAGTGTCTCATTTGTACAAATTAGTTCTTTTAAGAAATTACAGGCATGACTGCACTCTTCATATTGGAATGAATCTCTATGAACAAAGTAAGTACACTGGAGATGAATGATCATATTGTATTCAGAGTTGAATCTGGTACCTCCTTGTCCTCTCGTTGGCATACAGAAATAAACACATCCTCCAAAATAATAATGATGGGGTCCCATCCAAGCTTTTTCCATGGAATTTTGATACTTAACTTCCCAACCCGGCCTACAAGATAAAAGAATGTTAGGATGTTACGAGGAAAGAAATAATGCATCTATGTGATTGAGCCCAAGAATTTAAGCAAAGTTTGATGAAATATTATTATTTATATTTTAAAAAGGAAAACTGGATGCAGATTATAGACATTACATGTAAGCCACCCACAAATATGTAGTAGCCACCTCTCTCCTCTTCCACTCCCTACCTCAAGCATCTCCATTTCAACCATATTTCTCCTCATTGTCCCCCTTTCCCTTCAGCTAGCTGTCTCCTCTAACTTCCCCTCTTCTTCCTCTCCCCCTTCTTCTCTACTGTTCACTACACCTATCTCAATCTCTCTAGCTCTACATAAGCATGTTTCTTACAAGCTTAAACTTCAATGTAATATGTTTAATGAAGTTTAAAGAATAAGCAACAATTTTCATAAAGGTACAAGCAGCATTGCATAGTAAGTGAGATTCAAATCAAACTGAAACATAAGAAGCAAAAAGATTAGCTTCAATTATATGGCAGCTTTGGTATTTAGAGACAAAACCAATACAAATCTAGGAGATGAAATTTCAAAAGAGAAAGAATAGGTAGGAAGCAGGGAGCCATTGGATGAGAAGGTGTTAAATGAATCATTATCAACAATTTATGCATATGCAGAATTTCATTTTTATGCCTGAACAAATATAGAATCAGGTAAGGTCCTAACAGAAAGGAATTCATGGATCTATATCCCATCCATTTAGAAATGTAATAGTTGGATTAGGACCAGAGCCGGGTGAGTATACCATACTTGAGCCCAAGTCAGGATCAGATTGAGGTGTCAAGTCTGGAACTAGGCCATTGACAGACCTATATCCAATAGACTACTAGCAGTTAGTAGCAGAAAGCATTTTGACCTGGAACCTATTGTGGACAAAAATAAGCCTTTCCTTTCTTTCCTTTTTGGATGAAAATTTTGGTRTTCGTGTGACACTCTAAAGAAAAAATTCAGATTCTCATCCATAGTCAGTCCATATAAGATATATCCATTGGTAAGTAGAAACTAACAAGAATCAATACAAGTAATTTGAACTCAAAAATTCATGTCCATCAATTGTATAAAGTTCATAGGGCTAGATCACTTTCTGAAGGCTGTAACTCTGTAACTAAATTCACAGTTCATCAAATTATCAAACTATTCGTTTAAACTATTAGGGATCATTACATTTTCCTGAARGATGTACCTACAATTATATTGTTCAAAAATTAGGGATAGATAGCAGAAACATCAGTAGTATATATCCCAGTTCCATCAACAAACAGCTGAAGATGGTTACCTGAATTTCTTCAATCTATTAACTGTAAAGGAAGTAAGAAGCCTCCAAACCTTGAGATTCTTATCCATTTCTAAACTAAATCAACATCTTCAAAAGGAAAAAAAATGATTCTAATATTTGATCATTATCATCAGTTCTAGCAATGGTGATAGAGACAAGTGGCAGCAACCACTTAAGGTTTATAAAWGGAGGAATAAGGTTTTTAAGTAGCTTCCTTGTTGTTTTGGGTTTTGGGTTTTGAGTTTTGAGCTTTGAGTTAATAAGTAGRTTCCTAATTGTTTTAGGGTTCTAGTAAGATTTTCTTTTCCTAGTAGGTTTAGGCGTTAGTCCTATAAATAGAGAGTTCTTTATCATATTATGTATGTTAATTTCTTACAATTGATAAAACTTCAGTTTAACCTGAATGTCCCTGGTTGTGTGACAGAATCAAAACCTAAGGTGTGACGCCTTAGGGTCCTAAGGCGTGATGCCTAGGTCAACTTCTTAGTGTGAGCTAAGAATCACCCATTTCCATTTTTACGTGAATTTACTCTACGATTTCTGCTATTTTCTGCTGTCCCTACCATTTAAATCACATACTTCCTTCTATACTTTCAATTTATCCTAGCCTGGGCTCCCTAACCGGTTTGTCCTGCATCAGATGGCTAGTGCATTTCTAAGAATTTGAGAACAAAGGGGGAAACAAACAGTATACCATGTTTGAGAGCAAATGGAAACTGAAGGTAGTCAAAGGCTTCAAGAATCAACTCAACATTTTCCAAAAGCACTTCTTCTGCACAACAAAGATGAAGGTAAGTTTTAATTCACAACCAGAGTTCCAGAAAGATTGAACAATTCTATGCAAAGAAGAAGACATGCAAAACCACGAGGAGAAAATATTCAAACAAACATCAATAGAGAATTAAGATATTAAGAAAAGGACAACTTTTATATTAATCCCTCTCTAGATTAGTTAACCACAGATATCAAAGGAATCGTCTCAGAAACAAGTGTCCTCGCCATCCCAACAGGATTAGTCTCATAACCTTTCACCTGAATTGCCATATTGGAGTTTGCATGTTATGCCCATCTAGAATTATGTTTAACATCCCTCCCTGACCTTCCAGATCAGAGTGTCAATCAATTGCCAAACTATGAGACGATAGAACTATAGAACCTATAAGTGTCTTCCAGCCACTGATGCATCACCCTGCATGAACTAACAGCCTACAGCAAATTCACTAGGTAAACTTGGTTTCCATCACAGAGGAGCTTGGTATCAACTGTCAGCCTTGCCATGCCTGACTTGTTAGCTTTGTACAATTTTCCATCAATTTATTATTGATGTTATACAATAGAATTTCACATCTTGCTGCAAGTGCTGATGAAATTCATGCACTTTAAAACATTTGCAACTTGGCCCATTGCAACAAGCTTCACTATGCGCCTTCTGCTRAAGCCCCAGAAGCCAATATCCTTTAGTGCCTTGCACCTTTTCCCTGACTAAATTTCTTGAGTTAAAAATGTTCAATATGGTTCTAGGACATTCGCTTGTCACTGGATTTTCAAGCATAATAAAAATGGATATGATATGATAATTCTAATTCTTAAAATCAGTCCCACTAAAACTGCAAAGAAGATTCAAATTTTTTATTTTGATTGCAAATAAAGTTACTCTTCTTTCAACCAGAATTGAAACTTTGCAGCTAATTTCGGATAAGTTAGTAACTTTTGGATGCAAAGCAATGCTGACTTAAGGATAACTCCTGGCCCGAGCCCCATCGAAAAACAATTACATGCCATCTAGCTCCAGATGCACTTTAACCTGCCAAAGTATAGTCTAGCAGCTTTCCATGGTCTTCTCCAGAACAAACAACCATGAGACATCAGCTATCTCATTGCTTCAATTGCAAAATGGTGAATTTTCAGATTACTGCTCGCTATTTTGAGCATTTGGAACGCGAAGGACAACAAACCAAATGTCTGATACGCCGGTGCTTTTTTAAAATGACAAAAATATGGAAGCAAAAAGTAATAAAAGCAACTCAGGTGAGAGGTTGAAAATATTGAACCAAAAATCAAGCAGGAATTAAGCAGACTAAGAATCCAGCTAGACCACTAAACAAAAAGGGAAAAAATACAAAAAAGTTGTTAATTCTGGATACGAAGCTAAGAAACACTAGTTGTAAATGTTACCGTTCCATAGGGTGATCTTGAGCTGCTCCTTTTGAATGTCCTTGATGTACTGCCCAAGATAGCCCAGTAGCAGTTGCCGGACAAGACGCTCAAACATTGCGACTCCTCAATTTACAATTGGCCTGGTAGTACAGTATCCTATCAAAGAAGAGGGAGAATTTCCAGAATCATTGGGAAAGGGAACATATTAAATTCGACAATCTTATAAGATCAAAGGGAAAACAGGGTGTATGCGGCTGGGGGAGAGGAAAGAAAGATAGAATAGTTGAAGCAATCAAAGCAACCACTGGGAAGACGGCGTGCTTTTGAATGAGTAGGCGGCAGCAGTAGCAGCAACGTACAGCAACGCGGCAATGGGAAGAAGAGGGGGGAGGAGGAGAAAGAGAAAGGAGGGGCCCGCCTGCTCCAGTTCCAGCTGATTTTAGCTGAACGTCGTCGTTGACGTGCTTGTTTCCCGAAATAAATCTATTTATTTAACTTTTTAAAATAATTATTGTTACGTGATTTTCTTTCTTTTTCTAATAAGTCCTTCTATTGCTAAGTGTAATTGCTTTGAATCCTTCGGGAAATAGGATATGCAAGAGTGACGGGTTTTTTTTCAAGAATGAGCATTCTTTAAAAGGACACTCACAATGGACCTCATTATAGAAACATTGACAACTCACAATGGACTTCATTATAAAAACACTGACAGTAAGGGATTCAACGCATTCAGTAAATTATTAGAATTCAATCACCACATTCGCAGAATGTGCCAGCTTTATTGTTAAACCTATCATATTTTATTAATGCGTGGAGATACAAGCCACGTATTAACCGAAAGTGTTGGACTATTGGTGTTGCATTTAGCAAATGCATTTGTAGTGATACTTTTTCTGAATGCAATATATATTTCTAAATACCTATAATGCCACTAGAATATCATATCTATATATAGCACAACTAAAAACTTTTGGAGATGCAAGCTATCTAAAATATCAAAATTACAAAATACAAAATGCAAACCATATTAATTTTCCATACCTTCCTAACAATATCTTAACATATACAAAATAAGCGATTACAATGAATAATAATAATAATAATAATATATATATAAATTTTTCATCATTACATTACAAAAATGTAATGAAATAATGAAGAGAATAACATGTTTTGTTGAATTAAACATGAAACTATGTTCATTTACATTTGAAGTGAAAAGAATATATAAATGATCATTTTACATTTATAAAAACTTTTAAATTATGTCTATCTCCTGAATAATGATGCAAATCTAAATCTATTATTATTTCCATAATTTCACTTATTATAACCGGATTGATGGCAGTTTGAACATACTGGGGAAGAATTCGGGTTTCGAAAATCCTTTTCCACGTATTTTGATAGTACGCCTCCGTTCACGATGATTTTMGCCTTCATAAGTTCTTTATTATATTTAAGGACGAAAGGTACAGGCCTCGTAGTTGACTCATTTGCAACCGGATAGAAATCATAACTGTATGTATTTCTATAATTATCCTTGGAATAGGATTRATTGAATAGATTTGCAGTGTCCSACCTCTTTTTTGACATACAACAAATGCATGYGAACATGGTCTTCTGAATAAACGCTGCTTTTGACAATTACACGTATTCTCGCTCATGTTAATCATGTAAACATTGTTACCCTTTCGACCTTGTCTCGATGGAATGGTGACACCAAATAAACCAGCTTGCACATAGTATTGGATGACTGAGTGCATCCTTGCTTTGGTTTCGAAATTAGTGACAATCTTCCATATTCTAGATGGAAATGGATATCGGCATTGAACGACCTCATCTCGATGCAAGTAAAAGTAATCACTCAAAAATAGTTCGTGTGGTTTAATATAGACAAAAGTCARTGTCAAACGCAGATTATTGAATCTAATTAATCGATTGTAAAACTAAAGTTAATTGACATTCACATGGGATAATCAACATTTGCATGGGGTAATCGACATTTGCATAAGATAATCAACATCAACATAATAGATTACCATACTAAGGGTAATCGACATTCGCATGGAGGAATGGTTGAATATGTTCTTCATAAAGAAGGGAAGCTTGAATATATTTGCTAGAAATACTTTCATCCTCCGTGAGAGCTTTCATCTAAGATTCTTGGGAGCTTTTGTTTGTATTAGAGGCTCTCTCCTTATGTGTGCCCTATTTATAGGCAAAGAGTTTGCATTCTTTTAGTAATTGCGTGTAGTTTGAATGGCTTTTTATTGCTAAGCAACCCATGTTAATAGACTTATTATATTGAGTCGACCCAATAAAATACAATCCATCTTGGGATGAGTTTAATTTGTCTGGGTTTAATACAATTTGACCATCTTCATAATATATATAAATGACTTTGTTCAATGGCCCAACCTCAATTGATCCAAAAGAATGGAATTTCTTTGTATACTTAATTAAATAATCAAGACTAAAAATATGTAATAATCTTGATTAAATTAATGTCTACATACGTATTCAACTTTTTARTTGAGTTCATGCCTTCACGCTGTATCTATGATGTCCAACCTTCCCCTCCCCCCCCCCAGAGATTGATCTTTGATGGCATTAAGAGAGGAAACTATGGGCTAAGTTAGAATTGGAATAAATTAGAGTTTCATATAAAATACAAGGGCATTTCAAGCAATCCTTAGGAAACTTTAGCTGCCTCCTTGAATTAGGTACTCAATTGGCGAAATGAAAACACAAGTGCCCACTTGACATCGATCCAATCCCTAACTTCAATGGCTTTAAATGACTTATCTATTAGAGATTATTTAACTGCTGTTATGGAGGTAAAAAGATATAAAAATAATCGTATAAATTGAATAAAATTAAATGAAACATTGGGAGGTTTAGTGAAATTAACCTTTAGAGATATGATGCACTTTTTTCTTACATAAATATTCGAATTCATCGTAGCATGATCTATGAGATGAAATCACCATCTTATAATTTTATTTTTTTATCAAATTGGACTTGATACCTATGATATTTATTCACACGAATCTTTTTGTTCTCAATGTGAATTTCTGAATTTTAATATGAAATTCTGAACTCTTTAGAATCTTTCGAGGGCTTCGGAACTTGATCTCGGGATTTGGAGAGAAATTTGACTATCTCAACTTGAATTTTTGGTGCTCAATGCGAATTTCTGGACTTTGATATGAAAGTATGGATTTTTTGGAATCTTCGCTTCATTGCTTGATCTCGAATTTTGAACTCTTAGGAATTTTCTGTGGGCTTCACAGCTTGATCTCGGAGTTTGGATTCTTTGGAATCTTCTGAGCTGAACTTGAACTTCTGGTCCTTCATGTGAATTTCTAGACTTTGATATAAAATTTTGGACACCTTTCTCTTGTGCTTTGGACTCTATTTATAGGTAAAATGAGTTGATTTGATTGATCGAAATAACACTTAAAGCAACGTGGCGTCACCTGATTCGTCAAGATTTCCTTGATTTTCATTGGTTGAACATTGTCATTATTGACACGTGCCAAGTTAAATTGATTGACATGTCACATATTCTCTAATTTAATGAGAGCATTTAAAATTAATTTTTAATTATTTAAATAAATTATAGAAATTTAATTTAATAAAATTTTCATATCTACATTATTTTCAAATTATCACTTAACATATATAATATTTATTTTTTATAAAACATGTAAATGTTAAAAATATAATTTATATTGTTTGATTATTAATGTAACAATTTATTACTTAGCTGATAGCTCTTAAATAGATTAAAGATGAACCTTCGAGTATAAAATCAAAATATATTTGCCAATTTACTTTTTATTATTTTATACACTTCAAGATGTTTATTATTATTCTTTTCAAGAAATGAATTACAAATGCAAAAGAAGAGAAGTGTGTGCTTATGTTCAAAATATGATTGTAATTTATTTTAAGTTTTGGGCAAATAATTAATAGGACGATATGCTTACTTTTTAATTCTTTCAAAAGTCGTGTCTTTCTTTTAATATCGATATTTGGATATTTGATCCAATTAAATTTGATTTGAAAAATATATGTAAAAATATCTGTAAAATCACTTAATATTTTATTACACAATTCCACTTGACTGGAATTGCACATTAACCTTTGGAAAGTGTATTTTAATTATCATAAGTATTTTTTGAAAAAAATAATTTAAAATGATTTCCACTATTTGATTTTCGTAGGAGGGAGAGGTCGCGGGGCGWCAACCAGATTTTAATTACCATTCTGCCCTTTTCTTTTTTTAAAGTGATTTGTGTTGATCTTTTGGCATTAAATTCGAAAGACATACACTAATTCTGTAGATTAGACATTATTATTTGCTGTGTTGTATGATTACATGTGTGGGATCTTGAAAGGGCACACCCTACCTCCATGGCCCCCCTGCCCTCCGCCTCCTCCTCCTCCGTCTCCTCCTCTCCCTGTTTCCTCTCATTCTCTGCTGTGCATCTACGTATTGGGCATTTCAGATGCTGCGCTTGATTCTGCGAACGAGTTCGGAAATATATTTGACGTTGTAGGAAAACAATTGCTGCTTCTACGTTTCTTATTTCAAAAGAATTTGAAAAACAATCTCTTCTTTCCTAGAGAGAGAAAGAGATTCAGTAGTTGGTTGCAGCAGTTTGATATGGTGGGCAGGGAGACAGTTTACTGAGTACTTTGTAGTATATTATTAGGGTATAAGCTTTTCCTCTTCGCTGCATTGTCATTCCTCCTCCTAAGACCCAGTAATAGACGAGCGCTTCTGATAATAATAATTATCATTATTATATCAGTAGTTGTTGTCTCTGTAGGTACTTACATATATATATATATATATTCGTGAAGTTGAAGCAAGTAAGAGAGAAAAACATTCATCATTTTCAAAAAATGCGGAGGAGGCTTTTATCATTATCATACCTTCATCATCGAGATCTGCAGATTCAGTAGCCTCACCGACATTGCAGCTTATTTCTGTTCTCCACCGCTGCTACCACTACTGCCGCCGTTAATCTGTTTGTCTGCTCCATTGGAACCCGATGACAACCGCCAAACGTGCTTATAAGCTACGTATCCTTGTTGCAATTTCGCATTGGTCCAGGCGTATATTTTTCTTTAAATTCTTTTTGAAATAGAGAAATGTGATGTAAATTGCCGTATATTTGCTTTGATCTAGTGGATGAGAATGATGAATTATTTTGTTTTCTTCAGATCTTATAAGTTGCTTTTGTAATTTTCTTGGTTCTTTTTGAAATTTGAAATCCTAGCCTTGACTAGATGTTATCATAGAGGAGTTTGTAGCACATTCTCAGAGTGTCAACTGTTTGAAGATTGGAAGGAAGTCATCCAGGGTTCTTGTAACAGGAGGAGAAGATCACAAGGTTAATCTTTGGGCCATTGGCAAGCCCAATGCCATACTGGTCAGTTCGATTCATTTCCCATTGCACTTATTATTGGGGTTATTTTTTTAATGAATAATTTTAATTTTAAATTTTCAACTCCTTTTCCCTGCCCCCAGCTCTTCATTCTTACTCTCCTGGGGCCTTCAGCCCTTAGCAGTTGCAGATTATCCTGTTTAATCTGTTAATTCAAGTACATTTAGCTTACGGAACATCCGACCCCTCCCACACCCAAAAGACAAAAAAAGAAAAGGAAAATAATACTCTTAAGTATGATTATCTCCTCAATATACGTTCACCTTTTCAAAATTCTAGAGCACTTTGCGATTGAAGACTTCCATATCTATATTTGCTTTGCATTCCCAAGTGGTCCAGCATTGGGACCATTTGGATTTTTTTTTTCCTGTTTATAATGGCGAATAAAATAGATATGTGGCATTCTTGTAATTGTTTGATTGATGAATATTTGTGGTTCTTGTCTAGAGTTTGTCTGGTCATTCGAGTGGCATTGATTCAGTTAGCTTTGATTCTTCTGAGGTCTTGGTAGCTGCAGGAGCAGCGAGTGGCACCATTAAGCTTTGGGACTTGGAGGAGGCTAAGAGTATGCTTGCTTTAATGCATACATAAAGTATGTTGTTTTGTTTGGTGATTTTTCTGCTGATAAACATCTTTCTTCTTTGGTTGGTTGGGTGTGGGTGGGTTAGTTGTTCGCACCCTCACTGGTCATCGATCAAATTGCATCTCTTTGGATTTCCATCCCTTCGGAGAGTTCTTTGCCTCTGGATCACTGGACACAAATTTGAAGATATGGGATATTAGACGTAAAGGGTGTATTCACACTTACAAGGGTCACACCCGAGGGGTCAATGCTATCAGGTTTACACCAGATGGCCGGTGGGTTGTATCTGGTGGAGAGGACAACACTGTGAAGGTTCAGTCTTTTTCCTTTCTTCTTTCTCCACTGCTTGTCCCTTACTTTCTGCTTCATGATATTTTTAGCATAAAACAGAAAATTTTATTAGCAAAACTTGTTTAGCTACAAAGAATACTTGTTTAAGAATCTTGTAAAATACAACTCAGATTGTGGAACTAGCAAACACATGTATCAATGTTCTCCTTTCCTCACAGATGGTCTAACCTGAACTGAGTCACTAATTCATGTTGGAGATATGTTTTGTGTCAACAASATCTTGTTGTTTTCAAGAAGTCTGATCATTACTTCTTGTATGAAATAGTAGTCTGGCTTACGCTTCACTATTATTCATGATCATATTATCATTGTTGCAGCTTTGGGATTTAACTGCGGGGAAATTGTTACATGATTTTAAGGCCCATGAAGGACAAATCCAGTGCATTGATTTTCATCCCCATGAGTTTTTGCTGGCAACAGGTGAGGAAGAACTTTTGCTATAGTGCTTTATCATGTTTTGAATCCTGTTATGGTGGATTTTTAGGTCAGAATCTCMAGTATTCTTGGAGCTTGATGAATTGCGGATGCCTTTAATACATATTTTTTTATTTGCTTCATCTTTCAAGAATTGACAATGCTTGCTGTACAAGTATAAGATTGTCTTTAAGTACTTAGTCTGACTTTGAGAAATCTGAAGAAAAGCACAAACAGTTGGTATCTAAACTACGAAGAGTTTATTTTGTTCATGTGACATAGATTTCTTGTCCATTTATTGTGGTCATATGGTTTTGAGTAGTTTTTGACCTTTTGTTATTCTATGCATGTCAACTGCTTTCATTAGGGAAGTCCCCATTTTCCTGATCAATAGCTTCTTCTGATATCTCTGTAACTTTAGCATAGGAACCTTCCTACTGGAATATTCCTGGTGTGGGGCCTGGAAAAATGCATATTTGCTCCTCGAGCCTTTTGTTTGGTTGCTCAAAATATATGGAAGAATGGGGTGGTTATTGTACAGCCTCTGAATCGAGTTAGTAATCTTTTCTTCTGTTTTTAGTTAAATGTTGAGTTTACCTGCAAGCTAAATTGCTCCAAGCATGGTAGGTGATGAGGAGGTAAATGAGTTTGATAATACCTTGTGTATGATGTCTGAACTTAAGCTTCATTCATGGCGTTTTTTGAAACTTAACATTGTTCTCTTTTGGTATATGGGTCCAAGTACTGGCACCATCCTACCAATCCAATTCCCCCCTTTTATGGGGCTTAAATATCATTCACAAAGATCTGCTGTAGATAGAGAACCTCTGTGGGGTTAGGGTGGATGTAGCCAAGGGGCTTAAGGCTGTGGATAGTGAATCCACCATGGACAGGTTCAATCCCCACCATTTACGCATAGTAGATGGGCTATTTGTTTCCAGGACACAGACACAAGACAAGCGTAAAAAAATCCAAATCTGCAAAAGGTTGTTCGTGGAACTACTATCTAGATTCTTTCGATCATATTCCTAGTATCTTCCAGARATTCATTGCCAGCCAAATGGAATCCTAGCGTAGGGACCTTTACCTTACACCTGCTTTAATGACCTTGTTTTCTCTTTGATAAAAACAAACAACGGGATTCTTTTATTGTTAAATATTTTGCTCAACATCAAGTATCTAAAAGTTATTACAGAATATCTTAGTTTAGCTGCTAAACTGGTATATAATAATTGAGAGGCAGCTTGCAGGTACCAATATTTCAAATTTGTCCTCTAGTCTTATCTTTTTCCTTCTTGATAAATGATAGTTCCTATATCCTACTTTGCCTAATACCCAATGCCATTTCTTGCTATATCTCAAGATCGAAATTTTTGTGGTTTTTTGATTTCTCTTTGGGTAACCATGTAATTGTTTTAGAAATTTGAAAAACTACTGACAAAAGAGTATTTCTGATCCAAAAAATTGCCCATGAGAATTAGTTGCTTCATCTTACTCTTAAATATTTACAAAGTAAAACTTGTTTAAAGCAAACTATGTTATTGGCCCTTGAGAAAAATGAACTTTTTGATGGAATAGTGCGTGCAAAAAAGGTATTTCTTTTAGTTCTTCAACTTACATAGGAATCTAGATAACTGGTTGAGATTGGATGCTTATGCAGTTTACCAATTATAAGATGTCTTTATGTAACTTTTAGTTTTCTTTCTTGAGGATTCTTTATTCTCTTAATTGGTTCTCTTCCTTCATCAATTATCTTCTTTTTCTTAAGAATTATTTTGATATAATTATTTAGAGCAAGCATCGTCGAGCAACCTTTCTTTCTGGACCAAAGTAACACCCACCTTCAKGTCATCCTTAACCCAGAAGTACTTAAAATTGTGAATTACTGGATTTGGGCGGCCAGCGTCTTTCCAATTAAAACGCCAGAACAGACATGCTATAATGTAGTAGTTTTTCAACACACAATCAATTCTAAGCAAGCAATTCTGGATTTCTGGATGCTATGCAATGAGGCTGGGAAAAATGCTTGCTGGGAACTGCACTGATACCCATCTGAGAGCTAGAGCTTCGGCTCCATTTGGGTTGGTTTTTTGAGTGATTTTTCTTTTAAAAATATTTTTTGGAGAGTGAGAATGGGAAATGCATTTAGATAAGGATGGTTGGTTTTTGGGTTGGAGTCTGATTTGATTTTGACCAGGTCCTGCATGTCGGGTAAAAATGTAGTTCACAAATTAATATTTTATGTGAGAAATTCAATTAAAAAATATGAAAAAGTTATATAAATTTGTATTGTGAGTCTAACAGGTTGATCTTTGGGGYCAGTTTGAGAATTTGAATTTTGAAGGGAGTATTTGGAGTGAAAATGGTTTTTGGAAAGAGAAGAGAAAGCTGAAAATTCTTGGATTGAGAACTTCTCCAAATGTAGCCTCAAGCAGTGAGAATAATTTAAATATTTTTGAGTGAAGGATCTGCTTTTTTAGGGATAACTTACTGCTAAGCAGCCTTCTTCTTTAGTATTCAAATGTGCAGAAACATGCCTTTCTTTGTGGTACATACTTTATATTTTCCTATCGCTCTCTTTGCAATCCACATTCTGGCGTTTACTTCTACAGGTTCAGCTGACAAAACTGTGAAATTCTGGGACCTTGAAACTTTCGAACTTATAGGGTCTGTTGGGCCTGAGGTGATTATCTTTCAGTATGATGTCATTTCTGTTGGCTTCCCATGTTCTGAACCAATGCTTCTAATTATCTTCCTCTTAGTTATAATATTTTCTCCCACATTCAGACCACAGGAGTACGTTGTATGACCTTCAATCCTGATGGTAAAACTCTTCTTTGTGGGTTGCAGGAGAGTTTGAAGGTAGACTCTTATGTTTATTTGCTCTTTGAGTCATAATGGAATAAGGGCTTCCCATAATTTCTTTAAATGCAATACCTTTTGTAGGTTTACTCATGGGAGCCAAGCAGATGTTATGACACAGTTGACGTGGGATGGTCTASATTGTCTGATCTTAATATTCATGAAGGAAAACTTCTTGGATGTTCATATAACCAAAATTGTGTTGGAGTTTGGGTTGTTGACATCTCGGTACGAGAACTTGTATCAATAATTGGATGTTTGTAYTGCTTTCTTTTTTCTCCTTGTTCAAACTTAAATATGTTGTGGACTTCCATACTCAGTATTATTTCTTACAGCGGATTGAACCATATGCAATGGGAAGTACAAGTCGTTTGAATGGCCAATCAGAATTGAAATCTAATTCAAGTGGCAGTTTGTCCACACTGAGTGAGGACATTGCAAAGGGCAGTTTGGGTAGACTATCAATTTCACAAAATTCAGATCCTGTGAAAGAAACTAAATGTTCAGGCAGGCTCTCCACATCACAAAATTCAGATCTTAACAAGGAYTCCAAATCTATTGCATGTATGTTCCTTTAAGTCATTATAGTTCTTATCTTTTCCTTTTTCATTAACTCTACTTCCTTCCATTCAGCTTTCAGCTTTTTTGCTTCTGAAAATTCCCCCTGTAGATCTTGGTTGACTATTTTCTTTTTATTATTTTCTTTTGATATGTGAAGTAATGTGCTTGCAAACTGATTCTATGCATGTATATATATATATATCATTAAACACACTTTGAGTCTCATCACTAAAAAGTTTCATCCAAGTTATTTATACTAGTGGGAATTGATCCATTGAAGCTAAAAAGGGCCAAATATAATGTTCTTTGCTTCCTGTTGATGGGATTTCAGTTCTRATCCAAAGCTCCTCTTTCTCTCTCTCAAACGTGAATATGGGGCGGCTTCTGTTTTTCCCCCTCCTTTCCATGCTGCATCATTTTCAGAAACGTCCCCAGTAGTATGCATTAACTTCCCAGTGAATGAATGATCTTGAACCAGCATTGTAGAGCCACTTTATTGTAGCAGCTACTTGTTTAAATTTGCTTCCTCTTTGTGCATAATACACCAGTTTCCTGATTCTCATATTTTCAGCTGTTGAAATTGAACATCAGCTAGTCCATCATTTGAAGAATGCTCCCCTTGTTTGGTATCTTATATCTCCAAATTGATATCTCTATGAATGTTCCTTGCTTTACCTTTTCAGCAACATATTGGATGTGGATTTCACTCTGAGAGATTTCTTTTCACAACTCCACTTCCAGCAACTCTTCCGCCCTTCCTAAATGATAAATTGTGAATTCGACTTCCTAGATGTACAAAAAGTCTTCCCAAGGTTAAATAGCAGGATGTACTTTGCTTTTTAGAAGGAATTGCTTCCTGCTGTTTCCTGGACTGGCCATATAAACTGTGGTGTTTGGTGCTATCTCAAAGACATCTGGACAATCCTCTTCCAGATTCTCTCAGCCAGATATTTCATCTACATTAGGATCTGCTCCTACCTGTTACCCTGTGTATGACATATTTTGGAAAATTTTYTACATGTTTTTGCACAATTTCACCAAAAGCTAACCCCATAGTTTGAGAAAGTCTTTAGTCCCCAGGTTCCCCTAATATATCCTTCTATGTTGTTTCATCCAGCCATTATCTTCTACTTTTTATTTAGTTTAGCTCTTAAACTTTATGTTAATATTTTTGTGTTCAAAGCTACTGTAAGTGTACCTGGTACTCCTCAAAGGGTCAACCTCAGTGGTGGTCCAAAAACTACTTCAACCAATTCAACAGCAGCTGTGCATGCAACAGCACCGAAGAGAAATGCTGCAAAAGTTCAGTCAACGGCCAACACTACACTCTTCAGCAGGGCAGATGTAATACCTGTAATTGTCCCCCGAAATAATTCAAGGTTTGAGCAGTCAGTGGAATCAAGGAAGGAAGGAATTGTTGGAAGGACAATGCCATTGTCCTTGCAGTCAAGAGCATCAGATATTCGAAAGTTTTCAAATGTAAGAGATGACTCAGAGAGGTCAGTTGCTTTGTCACCCTCTGAAATTGAGGTCCCAACGGCATTGGAAATTGGTGGGCTTGCAGATAGTAATATTCTTCCTCTAGGTGAGAACTCCTTCGGTGATTTTGCTGGTATTGAGAGGAATAGTGATCTCATTAAAAAAAAGAAGAATAGTGGAATGGATATTTTGTTCCTGTAAAACTTGAAAGTGATCTATTGGCTTAGCAGCTTCCTAGATATCAGCATGAATATGTACGTACTTGTTCGAAGTTTAATTCTCTGATGTGTCTGTTTTTTGGTGCTTGCTCTATTATTGGTTGCCCGGTGGTTCTTTTYGTATTCTGTAATCAGATTTAATAAGGACACTTGTTCTATAAGTAAATCTTGCTGTAATATGTCAGACTATCCGCTTCCTATAACAATTCTGTTGTCTTGAATGATCGAAGACAGTTTTTTGTCAGTAACTTTCATCCATGTTAATTTGAAGAATTTGTCATATAATGGACTTCTATTTTTGTATTGCTTCCTCTCAATTTTTTAATCAAAAGAATGCTATATGCTTAATACTAACTTACTGACATTTTTTCTTAATTTTCCCTCGTTCTTTGTTATTTGCTTAGTTATTCTCCTAGTATGTGTGAAGTCAATTAGCTCGAGATTGTTAATTTCTTTTGTTTATTTTTGTGGCAGATGATATTTTAACTTCTTTTGGTTATTTGTATGGCAGAGGAAACCCGTCTAAATGTTAATAGAGATTCAAGCTTGATGGATGATCAAAAAGGAGGTATATAAACTTGTTTGTAGATGGTTTTGGTATGTTATCTAGTGAAGACTTGATCCGTCTGTTGAATTAAAATTAGGAAGAACACGTTCAATTGTTGCAAATTGGGAGAGGAGAGATTCGGTTCCTCCTTACCACGGTGGTTGTACCTCCAGCAATGTTCCTGGGGCAGTACATGCTCTAAACACATTTCCAACTAGTGTGGTATGCTGATCTTCATCTTACTCTTATTTCCTCTTTTGAGTAGCAATAACAGGTATATTTGTTTTATGAGTCCTTGAAGAGCCTTCAGGTTAGAGACCCTTTTCAAATGCTGACTGCTGGGAAATTTCCTWTGCAAAGAGATCTCTTCTGTGACAAGATTGACCTATTATACACAGACTGTACATAGTTTGATTGATTCTTGCAGTTCATTTTCTGACAAATTTCATTTTGAAGTTTTCATTTTCAAAAATATTTTCAGTTTTTGTTTTGTGTGGCTGTTTCCACATTTGCTAAAAACGTGTTTGATTTGTCATTCTTGAAAATTATTTTTGAAAATTAAAAAAACCAGAAAAAAAATATTTGGTATGGAATTTGATAGAAGAATGTTTTGACCAGTTTTAGTAAATCTACTTGTAAATTAAATTTCAAATACTATTAGTCAATATTAGAATTTCTTAAATTAAAAATAAAAATTAAGTGTCATTTATTAATTCTAAGTTTTTTTTTAGATAATTACTATAGAGAAATAAAGAGAGAAAACGTTTTCCGCGTTTTGGTTTTAGGGGAGTGTTTTGCTTGAAAATGCTCAAAACAACATTTTGTTTGATTTTAGTTTTCAGTACAAAAAATATTTCTGTTTCAAAACTGCATTTTCAAAAATGCAAAAGAGAARGCATTTTCAGTGTTTTGGAAAATTGAAAACAGAAAATAGCTTGAAAACAGCAAAGAGAACAGGGCCTTAGATCTTGATGCTGAAGATATATTCTCATGTAACTTTTTTCATTTTTAGATTTCATTCTCGTATATTATTCCCATTTTATGTGAAAAATATAGRGTTTTAATATACATATTTACACAGACTCGTGTATGAGATTCCTGCATGCTTTTGGCATGCAGCGAACAGAGAGGTGAGATTGATATCTATTGAATATCAGTATCTTCCCAAGCATCTTGACTAATGGGAACTCTACACTGAACGGCSTTGAAGGATTTGTTTTTCCTATCTGCTCTGTATGGATTTCTGGTTGGTGTATAAAGAGAGTCATTTAGAATTGTCTTTGAATATAGAAATGTGATTAATGGTTGTTGAAGTTCCATGTTTTCCAAAAGGAAGTAGTGGCAGTAGTTTCTCTTGTAATTTGATATTAATTGATAACATCAAGTTCCATATTTATAGTCATGTTGTTTAGGGCCTGTAGTTTTTATCTTGTAAGGTACTTTTCTATTTTTTCATTTATTTAATCTGATCGTTTATTTATTTAATTTATTTTATATAAAATCCTGGAAAAGAAATTGTTGAAAGCATCTTGAGGTACTTCTTGGAATTAGTTTGCTAATAAAAGCTCGTCATARGATAGTACTCAAATTCTTCAAACAACTCAGCCATTTTTCAGTTTTTTCAAGTCATAGAACTGCTTAATCAAAGATGAAGCCATCTATTGAGTTTGCATTAGTAAGCCTTAATTTGAGTTGCTAAAATTCATCTTTGCTTGTTGTTATACTTGATTTGAGTTTTAACTTTATTGTATCCTGGATGTCTTCTGAGGACATTACACTTTAATATTTATTCATGATCAATTGGGCTTGAGATTGGACAATCATATAAAGTTTSTAACTTTTTACTTGAAAGAGGAAGCTTCTTGGTGTTTCAACTAACCACGTTTGATATCTTGGTGCATATCTTGTTATTTCATGGACTGAACTTTTCTTAAGATGCATTTCCTCCTATTTATGMTGGTATGGTGAGATTTGTCAGGTAGACATGCGGTGTCAAGCCTTCAGTACCAGTAATACTTTCGACAGAAATGGATAACATTTTTGATACTGAGATGCACGTGATTTTATTATTCGATTTCCCATGTAGTATAGGAACCATCTGCATCACTTAATTGATCGTATCATGAGGAACTAGTATTCTTTTTCCTATCTTTTCTCGCCTTTGATGTATTAATGCATATGTCTCTTCTGTTGCTTCACTTTGGAACTCGTGATATAATCAGAGAAGTCTGCCCTTATCTGCTGAGAAGGAGATGGTGTCTACAAGTGAGGAGGATGTTTTAGCTGACTTGATAAAACATCATGATCAATTTATTGGCTCCATGCAGACTCGTTTAGCTAAACTACAGGTAGAGAATTAGATTTTGAGTGGGTATATATATGTACATATGCATTCATGTATGCATTCATATTTATACTTTTCTTTTTTAAAAAGTTCAAATTTTAACGTCTGGATCCATGTATGTCGTATTAGCATATAACTTAAAGAGAAAACTTAAGCATATGTAATCATAACAAGATTCTGCACATCCTTATTTTCACGCCCCAAAAGCGTAAGCTATTAGATATGAGATGCCACAAAAACTCATGTCTTGTGTGGCAACACTATCTAACTGACGTGGGGCATTATTTTATGACCCTTTTGAATCATGTGAACAATAGATAGAAATTAATGGAAGTGGATAAATTAATCTCTGAAAGTTCAAAGGCAACAAAGCTGCACTTTCTAAGCTTTCTGAGTCAAAGTTTAATGCCTTTTCTCTGGCTAGTCTTTAGGACAGAGGTAGGARGCGGAACCAAAATTGAGTTGCTAATGCTTGCGATGTGCAGGGGTGGTTCTTTGAAGATGTCTGATGGATGCATGAACTGTCATCCTGAAAAGCAATAGAAAAGGAATTTCTGTATAGAACTCCCCAAGAGAAACTTCGAGGTCCCCTATTGTGTACAAGATAAGTTTTGCAACCAAGCATAGATGTTTCTTTGCTCCCCAGATGGATATGATTGCTTTGAGAAAATCAGTGCACTAGAGAAAGGGTCTTAGGATGATCACTTTTAATGGGGCAGGAATTGCCTCAGTATGCCCCCTCTCTAACAAAAGGATGAAAAGAAAAGCTAAAATTAAAAGATAGATGAGAAATTGAAAGGATTTACCCATCCCACTGCTGTGCTTCCCCCCCCCCCCCCCCCCCCCCCCCCCCCCCCCCCCCCGCCCCCCGAAATTGAGGCTGACATCTCTTATGTACCTACTATTTTTCTCTAAACCTGATGACCATTTTGTTGAAAATCCATTAATATACAGTATACACAGCCGTGGTTCAGCTTTATCTAATTCCTTGCCTTTTTCTCAAGTACCTTTCGTTAATCATTAGTAATCCTACTTGCAACAAGGAAAATGTCACTTTGAAAGTTGGAAATTTTGATGACATACTGATCGGTGATTTTGTTCATCAATAAGTCCACATCTGCAATTCAATGTGTAAGGAAGGTTGCAAAGATGCATGTTCTGATAATGGAAATTTCTTTTAACAGTTAATATCTTTGGGTAGTAAAATACGTTTATGCTTAGGATAAGCTTTGATATTCTTCTTGTAAGAGAATAAAAAGAATATTAGAACCGAACTTGGACAACCTGAACCAGCAAATCTTAAATCAGATAATGACTTTCGCTATGTTTACTTGTAGGCCGAGGTAATTCCTATATGAAGTCAATTGGAAGTACTTGGCTCACACCAATGCTTTATCTTTTCTTATTCTCCCCTCCTGGCTTTCTTTCCCTCATGTTGGTCTGGGGATATCACAGAACCTGAATACCCATGGGATGATCTAAGATGCATCATGTTCGATGAGAGTTCTTCCCTTGATCAGTTGGCTGATTAGTGGTGTTCCGGAATGAAGCTAAGAAGACAGTAGCCCCTTCTTTTTGAAGCACCATTGAGCAGTGCCTTTTTCAAATAAACTCAACAGCTCATGAGCCAAGTTTGAAAGTCTGCTATTAAGGTTTCCATCACAGAATAATCATTTTAATCATAATTATCCCTGAGAAAAATGTACTGTTAATTAGGACATCCATCCAAGTGAAGAATTGAAACCTTTCTCTAGTGCCAAAGCAGTAGGGCCTAGTTTCCAAGGGGAGGTGGGAAAAAGAGAACAAAAGTTCGAAGATAGAAGATAAAAGAGAAAATGTGATAATCTTCTATGATGCTGCTTGGGAGTTTAATGAAGAGAAATAAAAGATGTAATGAGTCAGTTCACAAATATATCCCTGGAGAGTGTTCAATTCGTTCTTCTTGGGAAAAGAAGGTAAAAGAGAAATCTCCTTAAGCATTGACTGGGGAAAAGGTAGGTAAAAAAGGGGAAAAAAAAAAAAAAAGGGTAAAATAACGTAGTTAGTTTGGCAGGGAGGAGAAAGAGGAAGAGTCTATCACCTGCATGTATTTTTGCATTAATATGGGGTGACTATWAGATACACAATCATGTTTACTAGCTCTGTGATTTTTTGGGACTTCTTACTCACTATTGTTATATCCTGAATCCCTTCAGTCATTTTGTGCAATTTTTCATTGTTAATGGGGCATTCAATAAAATTTTCTGATTACTGTTTGCAGATGGTTCATAATTACTGGCAGAGACAGGATATTAAAGGGGCGGTTAGTGCAATGGAGAAGATGGCTGATCATGGTGTATGCACCATATATATATCTCTTTTGGATAGGGAGTTCATTTTGCCACCATCAAATTTATATTCTTATCATTTTGAGGTGGTGCATTATGCAGGTTATTGCCGATGTAATGAGCCTTCTGACAGAAAAAACTGATATTGTTACATTGGATATTTGCACTTGTCTCCTGCCACTTCTCAACAGGCTTCTTGAAAGTGAAATGGATAGGTAAACAAAATTATGCAAAACTCTCCTCATATTTCATAGTTTCTTAATTGAACTATCATAGAGAACTATCATAGAGACTGTAGTCAAACACTGGACAAGCAATAAAAGAGCAAGTCCCTGAGAAGGTCATAAGAGAAAGGTAAACTAAAATAAGATTTGTGAGCCTGTGCTTGTTGAACTATCTTCTCCATAGCACTAACAGGCCCTCTGATTATGAACATGAATTTGACCATCCAGTTAAAGGTTGGAAGGATATCATAATGATTTGCTTAGATGCAACTATTATAGAATTAGCAGATGAGAAGTTTACCTATAGCTCTCTGCAAATCAGTCCCCAAATTAAAGTTGCTTCAGGTTTCAAACACACATAACATTTATAACTGGAGAAAGTATGACCAATTTTAAGCAACTGCTTGCCTGCCTAATGTTCATATGGTGAAATCTCTATTAATTACCAGGGACATGTTTCTTTGAACCAAAAGTCTTGTTAAGACACACGATCTAAGCTTTTGGTTCAAAGTTGCTGATATTTAGTTAGATAGCCACTTCATGATGGGATGAGGAAATGCAAAACTTCAGTAAATAGACATTATTTTTGTAATGCATAAGAAAACATAATTCCAAATTCAATTAAGAGAAGATGGTTTTTGGAAAGCAGCATAAACTGTAACTACTGAGACGTCAAGCTAAGAAATGCCTGAAATAGTTTCTTTCCACTAGCTCTGGCAGATGGCAAATTAGCTGGAATGATTTATCTGTATTTTATCATTTTTAGAAAGTCAACTCTCTGTTCTGTTGGTTTTGGAGGTTTTATTTTTCTGGGCCTTTCTCAACCTCCTTCGGTTTGGAAGGTGGCAGTGGTATGCAAGGCTTGGTTGGGACATAGCTTATCCTGAAATTTGTTCCTTTGGCCTGATTCTTGATGTCATAGCTTATATTGGACTGGAGCAAATGATTTCTTTTATTGGGAGGATCTATCTTTAGACATACTTATAAATTTCTCTGCTAATGGCAAGTGCTGGAAGAGCAAAAGAAAATTAAAATTATTATCAAAACAATTGAAAAATGGAACTATCTTAATTTTCTTTTTGTTATTTTGATTATTGTCTCGGTCTGTCAAAATTTTAACCTATCCYAAAAAGGAAAGAAAGAAATTTTATTATGAGGTTTGTCTGAACTGTTTGAATTTCACTCCCATACTTGTATGAGATGATGATTCTATCTAAGGTTTTCTTCAGTTGTAATCAACCTAATATTATTCTTCTTTAGGCACCAAAGCATCTCATTGGAAATTCTTCTGAAGCTGGTCAGAGTATTTGGTTCGGTGATTTATTCTTCGCTGTCTGCACCTTCATCAGTGGGAGTGGATATTGAGGCAGAGCAAAGGTGTGATTGAATTCATAATGTTCTTTTAATTTTTCGCCCTTACCTCTTCCAATGACGAAGTTCCTTCCTATTGTTGGTACAAAAGGTTGGAGCGCTGCAATATGTGCTTTCTTGAGCTTGAAAAAGTGAAGCAATGTCTGCCTGTCCTTTGCAGGTGTTGTGCTTTCACATTTAATTTGGTAGTTGCAATTTGTTCAAATGTGGTACATTAGTGCTGAGGTGTTTGCTAACTCCTTTTCCCATTTGGTTTCTTTTTAATCTTTTGGCTTTTTAGAAGAGGGGGGTCGATTGCCAAGTCTGCACATGAACTGAATCTAGCACTTCAGGAAGTTTCATGAGTGAAATATAGTTTATTGACTAGTAAGTTCAAATATTGGATAATTTTGCTCCGGCGGTTGCAGTTCAGGCTTTCAAAGTTGAAGCTCCATGAATGGGCATATTTACTCATGCCTTGCAGAGCTAGCACGCTTCATGCCGAGTGGAAGTCATAACAACTAATACATTCATATAAGAGAAACTTGATAGCTGAGCACCAACTGAATATGTGTTTTCGGCAGCATGAGCAGGTACTGGCATCAACTATTGCCTGGTAGAGAAACTCGAGAACTGATTCTTAGCTAACCTTTGATCTAATGCTAATTTGTAGTGTTAGGTATACCTGATTCCATCTATTGTTGTAGCTATTTATGTACTAATATGAAATGGATGCAAGCTGGCAGAAAACCTACGTGAATCTTGTATTTTGTTGATATGTGAATAGCCGTTCTAAGGGGAAATTGGTCACTGCTTGTGTAGCTGCTGTGAACTATTGAAACTATGCTAGTTGCTGCAGTCTGAAGTGTACAATGAATCGAAAAGGCTGAAACCTTGTCCTCATTTTCGCACTTGACTTCAGATGAATATTTCAGATGGTTTAGTGTGACTACTAGCAAATTGGATATTTGAAAGGTTGCTTACCTATATGATTGATTTTGCTAAAAACCAAAAGCATAACTTACTGAATTGGTATGCAAATATAAAACCCTACCTAACTGACGAGTACCATACTAGCGAACTAGCCAACGTGCGATTGGCGCCCAGCGAAAGGATGATATGATCCGATATAGTAGACTTCGTTAGGGTGATTCTAGGAAGTGGTGTTTTCTTGCTTTTCCATGTATTGTTGTTCATTGGAAGGTACACACCAAAAACTATAGAACTTTTATTTATTTAATCTTGAATCTCAAGGGTSGTCTGCCACTGACACTAATTCGATGAAAATGCCTTTGAAATCGAGAAGAAACTAGAGGATTTCTTGTTCAAGTCTTGTCAAAGTGAAAGGCTACTCGGAGCAGTTTGAGAGAGCTTTGAGTTTCAAGCAGGTCTCTCCTTGTATTCTTTCATATATTCTAGGGGTTTTGATCGGTTAGGCCACCTTATTTTTTTTATAATTTCAGCACTTATGGCTTGAATGTAATTTTAAATTAGCGAATTACCAGAGTATCAATACACAGAGCAACTTCGATTTCAGAAGAGACGGAAAATGTAATAGCTATTTGCATTTTTTAATTTTCGAAAGCACAAATCATGATRKTATTAATATCATGAGCATTGATATTGTGAAAAAATAAATCACTAACGATCGAAATCTCAAAAAAATTGACGACACTCATAAGAAAGACCACAGGGTGGTAGCTTATGAGAAATAGAATCATGTTTAACTGCTAGTAAATCAACGACATCTTCCATTTCTGTTTCTCTTGTTGAGGAACAATTCTTACTCATTTCCAGAATCAATGCTTCAAAGAATCAGTGAGAGAAGAGAAAGAAGAGATGTGCAAACACCAACAATAAAGATAACTTTTATTCTCATTTTGTTACTGTGAGCCAATGAACAATCTTATTATAAGTGCGCATCGCCATTACACAGGAGATGACAAAATTGGCGACCAAGTTTCTTCAAGATACAGGCTTGAGAATGTACATTTTGCATCCGTGGGATTCTACTGAAGCTGTTAAATTTCCTAGGAATTCCGACTTCAATGTCTTGTGCTGCTTGCAAGACAGACAGAAAGAATTAGGAAAAGTAACACTTCATATAAAACTGGAGAATATGTTCTGAGATCTGTCGRAATGGATGTACCTCCCAGAGGTCTCTAGCAATTACCGAACTTTTGGGAGGAAGTCCTATGTCATCCCAGAAGGCAGTGATGAGGTTGCGCTTAGGACCTCGGTTGACAAGTAGCAGAGCTACCCTGTAACCAGTGAGGGGTCCTGCCCAGACCTAACCAAAGGAATCCCCAGAACTTTTAGCAGCGTCATCATGCAATGATTCATCCATCATAAGTCATCAGACAAGTGAATAAGATTACCTCAAGATCACCTTCCATCCGAACCTTTTTAGCTTGAACGCCAAGCCTATCTGTTCCGAGTAATCAATATACATGTTAGTTTAAGGAAGACTAACTCTGGCGTTATCTTATAACGGTATTTTACCACCTTGGTTCACAGCAATAACCTCCTTATTAGCAAGAATCTCCATAGTTTCTTTCGTGGTATTTCTCACGTCACAGCCGATGAGAAGGGGAGCCTTGATTTTATTAACAAGAATCAAAGTATACAATATCTATCAGCCATAAAAAGGTAAACAATGAAATGAGATACAGGAAGCTACGAAAAGAGATGTAGTACCTTGGAAATTGCCCAAATACTGAAGTGAACGATATATTCATTCTTTGTCATTCCTCCATTTCCAACTTCAAGCATGTCAGGATCTGTTGAGTGCAGAGTGAATCAGAAAAGAAACTTGAGTTCTGATGAACAACAGAGTCCATCTATGGGCAAAACTAACCGTTCCAGCCACCGGGCCTAGCATATTCTGCATAAACTTCATTCTGATCTGCTCTGGAAACCATACTGTMGAAGAGCCAAAAATCACAGCAGAKATAAATATAGGTGCAAGCTTTAACATTGTGAATAGAAGCCAAAGAATCAAAATTCCAGGAATCATACCTCTCCCATGTGTCGGAAATATCATTTGTCGTTCTCCAGCTGTTACCTAAACTAGAACCCCATAGAGCTGGGTGCATATCTCCCCTGGTAAATATAAAGAAAAGAACATCAATACCAGAGAGAAGTGCAGAGGCCAGTATCTAGAACACAGAGTCCAAAAATCCAGAGAAAAGAGGAGCACCATTCACAGAGTGAAAAGAAGATAGGACGGTCAGCATTCATTAGAGCACGGGTCATTACAGGGTACCTAAATGAAATCAGTAGAAACGTTAAAAAGACCGCATGAGCTAAACATAGTAGACATCTTTGTGCAAGATCAGTAAAATATCAATTACCGGACAGTTGGTTTTAAGCCGCCATTATTGCAATTATCGTACTTCAGGTAATCTATTCCCTGTAAACAGGAACATATTACTACTTCAACAAATCTATATACATTCATCCCAAGGAGTTCCAATCAGAAAGGAAAGGATTGTCAACCCATGCAGCAAAGGTTTTGGCATCTTTTTCCTCATAACCAAGAGAACCTGGCATAGTCTTGCTACATGTATAATAGCTGCAAAATGAAATGCAGTAAATAAATTGATAAACCATAATATTGGAAATTTATGATGAACGTATAAAGAGCCCACCTACCCTGCATCAGAGTAGATTCCCAACTTAAGTCCCTTGCTGTGAACATAGTCAGCGAGAGCTTTCATCCCTGAAGGAAATGTGGATTTCTTGGGTACCAGATTTCCCTGAAATACAGATATTTAAGCACAGATAGTTCCCCAAAGAAAAAAACAGAAAAAACCAACAAAGCAAAAGGTTTCTGATAATTAGTTTAGTGAAGTAACCTTGTCATCACGACTGAATTCAGCCCAGCAATCGTCTGAGAAGGAAAAAGATCGAAACTTTATGTTAATTAATTATTTGCCAATGCCAAGACAGCAAAGGAGCAGTAGACAAAAAGAGAAAAGGAGAACTAGTTTAGTAAAGTAACCTATGTTGACATATTGATATCCAAGCTTAGCAAGGCCAGTTGAAACAAGTGCATCAACTGTCAAAAAAGTAGTTCAGTGATGAGAAACGAATGGTGTAAGGGAGAAACAATCGTGGGAACGGGAAGTCTAATAAATGGTCGTACCTGTTTTTCTGATGATTTTCTCATCAATATTGCAGGCGAAATGATTCCAGCTATTCCATCTGCAGCAAAAGTAAAGCAAGTGAAAGTTAGAGGGACAATATATAACAGCAATGTAGAGTACTAGTTTGAAGAGCAAGAGAAATCGAATTAGCATGACTATGAAGAGGAGAAGAAGGGAAGAAACAATGCAGTTTGTAGCTTGTACCCCATGGGAGGAGTAGCGCCGAGGCCATTGGCCAGCAGACTACGAGGTTTTCTGGCGGCGGAAATTGGTGATAAATGGCTAAGAATCACCAGTAAAAAGCAAAGTATTAGAAGCAATGCCTTGGTAGTAGTGGCTTTGCGCAACTCCTCCATGGATGACCAGAGAGTAAAGTTTCCAACAGCAAACACAGCACGCACTTAGGTCGAGTAACTCCTCTTCTACCAACCCAGTAGGCTTGGATGCGTATATATATAGACAGGCAGAGTGGAGTGAGGAGTTCTTGGAGGAGGATGAGGATATCCCAAAAAGCCTTTTTCCCACTTTGACTCAATGATTGATTCCAGACGATTCCTTTCCCATCATCTCCTGCCTCTCTCTCTCTCTCTCTCTCTCTCATACATAAATTATTTAATTTTATCCGCTGTTAAGATTCCAATATCAAAGCTAAATGTATCACAATCCGATTAATCAAATGGAATAACCGCAAGATCAGATCTTTGTTTTAGTTGRATCATTAAAATATACATTTATTTTTGAATTATGCACTAGAATTGTTGACTGAGAGGTCAGCAACTTTTGTTTTTATTTGGGCTTTAATGCTGAACTCTGGTCAGAAACAGATACCAATTGATGCTACTTTTATACGCATAGCAACCTTGGGAAATAGATTTATGTAAAAGCAGCAAATGATTTCTAATTTTAATACTGAACCCAATTGACAAATCTCATTGATAAGTAAACATTACTGTAACAGAAGGAATGATAAAATTGGCTACCTAAAATTTCTTAAAAATCACTATTGATAAAATTGCCTATTGGCCACCTAGTTTCCTACCAGGGGTGGAAAAGGATCTCTCAGTCAACATAAACAGGCGTGAGAATGAACATCCTGCATCCATGYGGCTTTACTGCAGCTGCAATATAATCGACGGATWGCTCCTCTAGTGTCCGGTGCTCCCACAGGTCTCTAGCCATTACAGCAGTGTGGGGAGGAATACCTATGTCTTCCCAGTGGGCTGAAAAGGTTACCTCATCAGCCAGGCCATTGACGAGTAACAGAGCTACTCTATTGCCAGAAAGAGGGCCTGCCCAGGTCTCGAGTTCGCCTTCCGTTCGAATCCGTTTAGCTTGAATACCAAGCGGGTCTGTTCCAAGCAACAAATATAAGAAACATACAGGTTTCAAGACTGGAAATATTAACTCGTAAGCATATGTTATTTACCTTGGTTCACATCAATCACCTCCTTATTGGCAAGAATCTCCATAGTATCGTTTGACATATTCCTAACATCACAGCCGATAAGAAGGGGAGCCTGTTTCATGTGACAAATACAATAATTTAGATCATCAACCATAGAAAACAAAACCGAATAAAACTAATAATCTACAAACAGAGACCTTGGAAATTGCCCATAAGCTGAAGTGAACCATATATTCASTCTTTGACATTCCTCCGTTTCCAACTTCAAGCATGTCAGGATCTGACAGAGAATCAGATTTCAGATTTATTGATCAACTTCACCAGGAGAAACCAAAGTAGTCAGTCTAGAGCCAAAACTAACCATTCCAGCCACCGGGCCTAGCATATTCTGCATAAACTTCATTCTGGTATGCTCTGGACATCATACTGAAGTAGAGGAAAAAATCGACAGGAATAAATGCAGTGCAAGCTTTAGATAGTCAATAGAACTCGAGGAAACAAAAAGGAAGGAAGCATACCTATCCCATGTGTCTTGAATATCACTAGTAGTTCTCCAGCTGTTGCCRATCTTATAACCCCATAGAGCTGGATGCATATCGCCCCTAGTAATGTAGGAGAAAACAGCATGAATACAAGGTAGAAGTGCAGAGGCCAGTAAATAGAAAACAAGAGTCCAAAATCCAGAAAAAAGATGAGCACCATTCACACAGTGAGAAG
The DNA here is from genome assembly GCA_001752375.1 of Rhazya stricta. Classification (NCBI taxonomy): domain Eukaryota; kingdom Viridiplantae; phylum Streptophyta; class Magnoliopsida; order Gentianales; family Apocynaceae; genus Rhazya; species Rhazya stricta. Next base: position 960,408 of record MEJB01000034.1, read on the forward strand.
TAGATAGGGCGGCCAGCCTTCATTAGAGCWTGGGTCATAGCAGGGTACCTYTAAGAAAGTAATGGAAAGTTCTAAATAGCTCAAAATAACATATTTTTCTGCAGTCAATCAAATACCACTTACCGATCAATTGGTCTTTTGCCAAAATTATTGCAGTTATCATACTTCAAGTAATCTATCCCCTGTAAATAGGAACCTGTCACTATTTTGCAAATATAATTTGTAAAACTACAGCKGATGTAATTCATTCCAAAAGGGATTTCCATCAGCAGAAAGGAAAAGGGTGTCTTGCCCATAAAGCGAAGGTCTTGGCATCTTGCTCCTCATGGCCAAGAGAACCTGGCATCTTGCCGCTACAGGTAAAAGAGCTGCAAAAGGAATAGCAGTACATTTATACATCATAATATTGGAAATTGTTGAAAAATGTATAGAGAGCCATGCCTACCCTGCATCTGAGTAGATTCCCAACTTAAGACCCTTGCTGTGAACATAGTCAGCCAGAGCTTGCATGCCTGAAGGAAATGTGGATTTCTTGGGCACCAGGTAACCCTGAAATTAAGATTTGTCATTAAGAAGGACCCTCCTCAAAAATGAGATTGAAAATTAGTCAAAGAAGTGTGCTCAGTAAAATGACCCCATCACTCCGATTCTGTTCAGCCCAGCAATCGTCTGAGACAAAACGAGATTGAAACTTTCAGTAAAAGAATTGTTACCCATGCCAACAGGAAACAAGGTTGGGGGCTAAGCGAGACGAATTCAACATGGAGCTTACCTATGTTTACATATTTATAGCCAAGTTCTGCTAGACCAGTTGAAACTAATGCATCAGCTGTCATAAGATAATTTTAGTGAGTTGAGTGGATACATGGAGATGGACGTAGAAGCAGCACTGCAGGAATGGCAACTGCTAATAATTAAATGATGGTACAAGGTACCTGTTTGTCTGATCATATCCTCATCAACATGGCAGAAAAAATGATTCCAACTATTCCAGCTGAAGTAGCAAAGAAAAAGAAAATGAAAAATTGCACTTGGATGGACAAAGTATAGCAGCAAAAGTACTGTCAACTGAAGTGTTGAGAACTCGAATATACTAAGAAGGAAAAGAGGAAGTAATACACGTACCCCATGGGAGGAGTAGCTCCAAGGCTATTGGCAAGCAGATTGCGGCGGTCACTGGCGGCAGAAATTGGGACTCTGGCAGAAGAAATTGGTGATGCATGGCTAAGAATGACTAGTAAAATGCACAGCATTGGCAGCAATGCCTGGCTAGAAGTCGTTTCCATGGGCGAATGACTAATAGAGAAGGCAACCTGGATAATTGTGGTGCTCGTGAGGAAGTCGATGAATTATAATATAACGTTGAGCATATATATATACTACCGATGAAGTGGGGTAGCAGGACTGAGGAGGACTCTCATCATATATCTAAACAACCCTATCCTTTTTTTTGTTTTTCAAAAACTGATGATAAACTTGTATTGTTATCATGGATGATAAAGAAGATAAAAACTTTTTCAAATATTATGATCCCACCCAGACTTAACCAATAGACTTTCAAAACTTTTAGCAGTTTTAACATGTATTAATTCGTCGAAACTGAACCGAGAGTAATCATGATAAGAAGCATGTTAGTTAGTTTAGGGAAGACTACTGAAGCGTAGACATTGGTTCACAGCAATGATCTCCTTACCAGAATAGATCGGAAATTTATAATGAATGTACAGAGAGCCGACCTGCCCTGCGACAGATTAGGTTGACCGTGAACATAGTCAGCAAATGTGGATTTTCTGGTACCAGATTACCCTGAAACAAAGATAGTTCTCATAAAGAGCATGCATAGTTCCCAAAAAAAAAAATAAAAAAATAATAATCATAATAATAGAAGAAGAGAATGCAAAAGATTWCTGAGAATTGGTTTGATAACATTGTCATCCCGACTGGATTCAGCCCAGCAATCGTCTGAGAAAGAAAAAGATCAGAACTTTATGTATGTTAGTTAATTACTTGTTCACGCCAACAGAGTAAATGGAGCAATAGAAAAGAAGAACGAAAAATATAATTAGTTTCGTAAAGTAACCTGTGTGTGACATATTGATATCCAAGTTTAACAAGACCAGTTGAAACAAGTGAATCAGCTGTCAAAAAATTAGTTCAGTAGAAACGATCGTAGGAAGGAAAGGTCTAATAAATGGTGGTACCTGTTCTTCTCATGGTTTCCTCATCAATATTGCAGGAGAAATGATTCCAGTTATTCCATTACAGAAAACCTATAAGCAAAATAAAGCTAGAGGGACAGTTGTACCAGCAATGTTTAGTACTAGTTTTGAAGAGCAAGAGAAATTGAATTGGCATGTCTATGACGAGGAGAAGAAAGCCGAGGCCATTGGAAGCAGCCTACGGCGTTTGTCTGGCGGCGGAAATTGGTGATGAATGCCTATGAATCAGTAGTAAATACTAGAGGATGATGTACACAAAATCAAAAGTTTGTTTCTTTATTTGAATTCAAAAGTTTGTTGCTCATATCTTCAATCAGTTTTTAATATCATTTGTAATTCCTGCTGTATAAATTCTTCCATCAATCCGAGGAATCACTAATGAGCTTCTCCAATTCGGTTATTCATATCATGGTATTAGAGTCAGAAGATTCATGTCATTAGGCAGGTTAAGAAAAGATGATTTTAACTCCGATGTTTATATAATCTAATCTCCATCGCAATTGTAGTTCTTGATTTTCTATAAAGATACGAAATGTCCCTCGAATTAATTTGAATATACTCATCAAAATGATAAAATGTACAATAAATTATTATTTATATAAATAAGAAATACTAGCTGAATTTTATATGAAGAAATTAGATTAAAACTAATCACAACCTCAATTGTTGTATTAATGTACATCGTGGGGAATTTGCAGACTAGAAGTAGTTGATGAGTAGTTAGCTTAGTGAGTATATTTCAATTGCGATGATTGGAGGAGRATCTCATCTCTTCATCAATAAGACTTGACCATGGTTCCTAAATGATCAGGTTATAATTCATCGAAATTTTAAAGTAATGATTCATGATTCTGACACGACATCATGATTCAAGTTCATAAATTGCCAATCTACGATTTATCACAATTTGGCATGATTAGAGTTCACAATTCGATATCGATATGATTACAATTTCAAATAARGATTATAATTTTTAATATAATTTTCAAACTATTATGATTACTTCTCACATTAAATGGCGAAATCGAGTTTTCCTGCCATGAAAGTACCATTGTTGTACATTGCTGTTACCAGGGGAAGACAACATTTAATGCATGCCAGGAAAGAAGCATGCAGCCATTGATTTTTCCTTAACCAGGTACAAAGCATGTGGCAGAGATCCAGCAGACTTAGCACCAATGTGTGAGGAGTTCATGGAGGAGTATAAGGATATCCCAAATCAGCTTCCTTCCCAAATTGAAATGATTGCATCTTTGTTTTATTTGATCGAAGAGAATATTGGTTTTTTTATTTATATAATAGAATTGTTCACCAAGCAAAATTACTTTTGTTTTTCTTTGGGTTGAATTTTGAAGTCTGATCTGCCAGACACCATTGGCTGCTACTTCTTATATGCATGGTGACCTTTGGAAATAGAGTTATATGTGYAAGCAGCAAATGATATCTAATTRTGATATTGAACCCAAATGATAAATCTTGTATATAACTAAAGCATCAGTATTACAGGAGGAATGATAAAATTGGCTATCTAGTTTCCTAACAGGGGTTCTTCAGAAAAAAAGAGTTTCCTAACAAGCTTAGAAGGAGTGATCTCTTAGTCTCAAGACACAGGTGTGAGGATAAACATCCGGCATCCATGAGGCTTTACTGCAGCTGCAATATAATCGACGGATTGCTCCTCTAGTGTCCGGTGCTCCCACAGGTCTCTAGCCATTACAGCAGTGTGGGGAGGAATAATATGTCTTCCAGTGGGCTGGAAAAGGTTACCTCATCAGAAGGCATTGAACGGAGTAAGGAGCTACTCTATTGCCAGAAGAGGGCAGCCTGCCCAGGTCTCGGTTACGCATTCCGTTCTTAATCCGTAGCGATACTAACTGGCGCTGTTTATATAAAACATACTAGTATGTATCGATATATTTATCAGTAAGGCATATGATTGATTAGCTTTGGTTCACAATCATCTCCTTATTGGCCAGGAATCTTCACTAGTTCGTTTTTTGACAAATTTCATACACACAGCGATAAAGAAGGGAGCCTGTTTCCATGTGGAAATACAATATTGATCATAAACCATAGACAAAACCGAATAACTAATATTTACAACAGAAGACGCTGGAAATTGCCAAAGTGGAAGTGACCATAATCATTCTTGACATTTCCGTTAAGCAGGATATAAAGGATTCAGAGACAAGAAAGCAGATTTTGATTTTATGATCATCACTTCATCAGGAGATCAAAGTAGTCAGTCTAGAGCAAACTAACCATTCAAACAGGGCGATAGACATATTTTGATCTACTTCCTCAATTTCTGGTATGCTCTGGACATCATACTGAAGTAGAGGAAAAAATCGACAGGAATAAATGCAGTGCAAGCTTTAGATAGTCAATAGAACTCGAGGAAACGAGTGGTGTAATGGAGAAACGATCACAGGAACGAAAGGTCTCATAAATATTGCCGTAGGAATGATTCCAGCTATTCCATCTACGGTTAACGTAAAAGCAAAATAAAATTTTAACAGCAATGTATAGTACTAGTTTGAAGAGCAAGATAAATTGAACTGGCATGACTATGACTAGGGGAAGAAGAGAAGAAACAGTGCAGTTCCTAGATTATACCCAATGGGAGGACTAAGCATCGGTAATGGGTGATGATTATTTGTAAATATTAGAGGATGAATTATACAAATTTCAAAATTCAAAAGTTTGTTTTTTGTGTTCATATTTTTTAAAATACCTTTAATTCAATTAGTTTTATTATGACACCAAGTTGGAAGATTCATGTCTCCTTAGAAGTAGATGATCTAATATTTACATTCTTGATTGCAATTATTGGATCAGGACTTTTACGAATAGAACAATTTTGTATATATGATTTAATTAGGTTTTTTTTTTTTTCAATACTTGAGAATACATTTGATCAAAGTATTTAAATTGATAAGAAATTAAAAGAGGCATTTTCATTATTAACCCTTAGCTTCTCTATGGATCTCTTGTTGCAAATCATTTCTGGGTCCAACGGAATTCGGTTGATAATTCATCGACCAATCCTTTTTGGCACAAAAGTTCCCAAAAAAAATGGGAATAGTGAAAGAACGAATCCGAGTACACACGTCCTCAAGCTGCAAGGGCAAGGAGATCAAAAGTCCCAGTAAATGAAGGAAACTGGGAGWAACTTGACCATGCCAGCTTTGAATTTTCTCATGAGTGAAATGTGTCAGTCACATCTCACAAGTAACAATACATCAGAAGCTGCTCCTCTGACACCACAAACCTTGCACAAAGATCATTCTAGCTTTCACAAATCTGATGCAGCTGCAAGAATAATGGAGGGGAAGGGGGAATAGAATCATAGTTACTCGTGTTCCTCCAATGTCAATGTTCTGACCGATCATACTTGTTGAAGCACTCACTGAACTCCTTGGATTCATTTTCTTGATCTCAAATTCATAGCCGGAGGATGATTTTAGACAAATCTCAAAAAAAAAAAAAATTTAAATTCAAAAGTTTGTTTCTCATATCTACATCCTTAAACTAAGGATTCCAGTTTCTACGTATAAAGAAACCAAAACGACTGGAAATGTTTCAAAAGCGGTCAGTCTTGAGCTTCTCCAGTTCTATTAGTTCTATTAGCAGCAACAGTGCCTTGGCAGCAATGGCTTTTCGCAACTCCTCCATTAATGACCAGGGAGTGAAGTTTCCAACAGAAAACACTGCACATATTGTGTATATATATATATATTCAGAGCAGAGGGGAGTGAGGAGTTCTTGCAGGAGATAAGGATATCCCYAATCAGCATTCTGCAGACTTTTGACTCAATGATGATTGCAACTTGCAAGACCGTATCTTTTGTTCTCTTTGATCATCTTTTTTTGAATTACATAAGAGAATAGCAACTTTTGTTTTGTTCGAATCTGGCACTCTGATCTGCCACTGACCAAAAACTTGGTTTTATATGTATAGTTACCTTTGGAAATAGATTCATGTAAAAGCAGCAAACAATTTCTAATTTTGATACTGAACCCAATCGACGAATCTTATTTATAACTAAACCATCACTATTACAGAAGGAATGATAAAAATGGGCTATTGGCTACCTAGTTTCCTAACAAGTGTGGAAGCAATCATCTGTCATTCTAAGAAACAGGCGTGAGGATGAACATCCTGCATCCATGAGGCTTTACTGAAGCTGCTATATAATCGACGGATTGCTCCTCCAATGTCTCGTGTTCCCACAGGTCTCTAGCAATTACACTAGTGTTGGGAGGAATTCCTATGTCTTCCCAGTGGGCCGATAAGCTGTACTCATCTGTGAGGCCATTGACAAATAGAAGAGCTACTCTATTGCCAGAAAGAGGACCTGCCCAGGTCTCGAGTTCGCCTTCTGTACGAATCCTTTTAGCTTGAATGCCAAGCGGGTCTGTTCCAAGTAACAAATGTAAGAAGACGTAGGTATCAAGACTGGAAATATTAACTCATAAGCATATGTTATTTACCTTGATTCACATCAATCACCTCTTTATTAGTAAGAATCTCCATAGTATCATTTGACATGTTTCTAACATCACAACCAATGAGAAGGGGAGCCTGTTTTATGGTACAAATATCAGAATTTAGATCATCGGCTATTAAAACAAACATGGAACAAAACAAAGAAATCTACAAAAAGAGACCTTGGAAATTGCCCATAAGCTGAAATGGACCATATATTCACTCTTTGACATTCCTCCGTTTCCAACTTCAAGCATGTCAGGATCTGTTGAGAATCAGATTTAAGATTAATTTATCAACTTCATCAGGAGAAAAGAAAAGTACTCGTTCTAGAGCCAAAAACTAACCATTCCAGCCACCGGGCCTGGCATAGTCCGCATAAACTTCATTCTCTCGTGCTCGGGACATCATACTGTAGAAGAGCCAAAAATCACGTTAGGAACAAAGGTAATAGAAATTCAGGAAACAAAAAGAAAGGAATCGTACCTATCCCATGTGTCTTGAATATCACTAGTAGTTCTCCAGCTGTTGCCCATCTTATAACCCCATAGAGCTGGGTGCATATCTCCCCTAGTGAAGTAAAAGAAAATAGCATGAATACCAGATAAAAGTGCAGAGGCCAGTAAATAGAACACAAAGAGTCCAAAATGCCGACCATTCACATAGTGAGAAGTAGATAGGGCGGCCAGCATTCATTAGAGCTCGGGTCATAGCAGGGTACCTATAAGAAGGTAATATAAACGTTTAATAATAGCTGAAAATTACAAAAGACAGGCAATCAGATAACACTTACCGCTCAGTTGGTCTTGTACCAAAGTTATTGCAGTTATCATACTTCAAGTAATCTATCCCCTGTAAATGGGAACATGTCACTACTTCACAAATAAAATTTGTAGAACCCTAGCAGATGTGATTCATTCCAAAAGGGTTTCCATCAGCAGAAATGAAAAAAATGTATTACCCATAAGGCGAAGGTCTTGGCATCTTGCTCCTCATGCCCAAGAGAACCTGGCATCTTGCCGCTGCAGGTAAAAGAGCTGCAAAATGAATAGAAGTAAATACAGTTATAAATCAGAATATAGGAAATTGTTGACGAATGTATAGAGAGCCATCCCTACCCTGCATCTGAGTAGATTCCCAACTTAAGACCCTTGCTGTGAACATAGTCAGCGAGAGCTTGCATTCCTGAGGGAAATGTGGATTTCTTGGGTACCAGATAACCCTGAAATAAAGATTTGTCACTAAGAAGGACCATCCTCAAAAAATAAAAAGAAAAGGATACTGAAAATTAGTCCAGTAGAATGACCGCATCATCACGATTCTGTTCAGCCCAGCAATCGTCTAATGAAAAAAGAGATTGAAACTTTCAGTAAATTAATTGTTCCCCATGCCAAAAGGAACTAAACAAGAAAAATTTGACATGAAGCTTACCTATGTTAACATATTTATATCCAAGTTCTGCTAGACCAGTGGAAACTATTGCATCAGCTGTCATAAAATCATTTGAGTAGTGAGTTGGATAAGTAAAGATGGAGGTAGAAGCAGCATTGCATGATTGATCAATGAAACGTCTAATAATAAATGATGGTACAAGGTACCTGTTTGTCTGATCATATCCTCATCAACATTGCAGAAAAAATGATTCCAGCTATTCCAGCTAAAGTAGCAAAGTGAAAGCAAATGAACAAATTGCACATGTCGGGGCATTGTATAGTGAGAAGGAAGAGCGGAAGAAATGTACATACCCCATGGGAGGAGTAGACCCAAGGCTATTGGCAAGCAGATTACGGCGGTCTCTGGCAACCGAAATTGGGAGTCTGGCGGCAGAAATCAGWGATGCATGGCTAATAATGACTAATAAAATGCATAGCATTGGCAGCAATGCCTGGCTGGAAGTTTCCATGASTGAATGACTGGAAACCGAAACCTGAATGATTGTGGTTTTCTTGAGGAACTTGATGAACTATAATATGACTTTGAACACATATATATACTACCATGTATTGATCAAGTGGGCAGTACGGTAATGGCACTGAGGAAGACTCTCATATATCTAACAACCCTATCAATTATTTTTGATTTTTTTCAAAATTTGATGGATAAACTTGTATAGTTATCATGGATGATAGGGAAGATAAGAACGTTTTCAAATATTAGCTATGACACATCCCAAATCTAACCAAAGGGACTTCCAAAACTTTTAACAGTCTCAACATGTATTAATTCGTTATAATTCATCAGACAAATGAATGAGAATCCCTCAAAATCTCAGCCTTCCATCCGAACCTCTTTAGCTTGAACAACGAGAGTAATCAGTATAAGAAACACGTTAGTTTGTTTAAGGAAGACTTTAAAGTTTGAATACGTTGTTAAATCATATAAATATCTTAGCACCTTGGTTCACAGGAGTGACCTCCTCATCGGCAGTCATGGCATTTATCTCACGTCGCAGCCGATGAGAAGGGGAGCCTTGATTTTTATAACAACAATAGAAGTATACAGTATCTATCAGCCATCAAAAATTAAAGAATGAAATAAAATAGTGGACGATATATTCATTCTTTCTCTTTCCTCCATTTCCAACCTCATAATAAATCAGAAGTAAGATCAATTCTGCAGTCTTTTACAAATTTATAGAAGTGCAATTTCATCAGCACATTCAGGTTACCAGGTGATAATGGCCAAGAATTTCACATACCTGAATTTTATGCAGCCAAGGATATTATCCAGCAAACAACTTGTGTTGACACACTTGAGGACGGTGTTATTGAAAGAAAACACCAAGGTATCATGAATGTAACTAGAGCTTTAAGGTTTTGATCATATCTCTTTAGCTTATTGAGAATTCTGTATACTTCATACTGCATATTTGATCAATWTTAGTCCTACTCCATTACTTCAAAGTCAAACACCCTTTTACAAACTATACAATGTCAAACCTGATTTGGATGCTTAGTATTTTCTTGCACATTACAGAAGCATAGAACAAAGTTTGATTTCTAGAAGCAAGCAGTGTATATTTCTTGGGTGGCCTACTTCCACCAAAGGTTATATTGTTCTTGATTTGCTTTCTTATGAAGTTTCTGTTTCCAGAAATGTAGTATTTCATGAAAATCTTTTTTCGTTTTAACTTTTCTCATTCTTCTTCTGCTTCAAATCCTATTTCTTTGCCTCTTGCTGTAATGATTTTCAATCTTCTCAGTATCATTCACAATCTAAATCTGGTTTACAATCTAGTCCTGAAAACAATCCTGCACAGAACGCTTTTGAAAATAAGTCTATTCCAAAATCTGATTTTCTCTCTGATTCCTGTTCTGTTGCTTCAAGTCCCTCTAGTTTGGTTCGTTCCTCAACGCAACTACTGGCATCTAGACCTGTGAGGACTAGACATCACCCTTCCTACTTAATTTTTGGTGCAATTATGTAAATCATGCTGTAGTTACTTCACCTCAAGATTTGTCTAAAGTGCTTACCCATGATTCTTTGGCACCGAATCATAAATCTTATTTATTGAGAATTGGCTTGGTTTCATTAGGCTGCTAAACAGGAAGTATGGCAAGCAGATACGTGAGGTGATATTGATGCCCTGTCTGCCAATCACACTTGGGATTTGGTCCCTCTACCCCAGAAAAAACTTCCATTGTATATAAAGTACGAAGCTGATGGTCCAGTGAAGAGATATAAAGGTTACATCGGGACATTCTCAGCTGTTGCCGATATAACAACCATTATGTTGTTTCTTGCATTAACTGTAGTGAAGGGTTGGATTGTTTCTACATAGCTATTTACATACATGCATCATCCACTTGGATTTAAACCGTCACAACCTGGTTTACTGTACAAGTTTGTTGAGCCCTTGCAACAGGCAGGCAATGGAATTCCAAGCTGACAACAGCTTTCATAAGTTTGATTACTCTCTTCATTAAGCCCCCAAACTCAGAATTTATTATTCTATATGTTGGATGATGTATTGGTAGCTGAGAATGATTTAACTAGCATTTCAACAGTGAAAAGTTTCCGACATGATATGTTCAAGATCAAAGATCTTGGTGAAGCTAAGTATTCTTGGGTAAGTCTCCTCTCTGATGATCTTTCCTATAGGTAGAACTACTGTCAGTGGTCTAAACTTTGATCCTAGTTCCAGTTATGTTCTCGTACCCAAGCCTTGAGAAATCATGATCACTGCTAGTGGAGGACAATCTCAAACTTACCTCTAGAAAAAGCACTCAGCGGTATGATTAGATTATAGCCTCTCATCCATTCATATTTCTAAAAAGAAGTGGCTTTCATGATACAGTGACTCCTATATATCGTGACAACCTCTCAGCATTTATTGCTGAAAATCCAGTATTTAAGCTGGAATGGTCAAACWAGCAGACATATTAACTAAACAGTCCATGATCCACTGTGTATAAATAGTCCATGATGTAAAATTCCAGTTTTCTGATGATTCCAATATAGTGAAAATCGATTCCAATAAGTTAGCAAGATCAGTTTTTTGGTTGCTTAGGCTTGAATCTTGAACTCTGATCTGCCACGGACACCATCTGATGCTACTTTTATATGCATGGTATTGGAGATAGAGTTATGTAAAAGCAGCCAATGATTTCTAATTTTGATACTGAAGCCAATCGACAAATCTTATTTGTAACTAAGCATCAATATTACAGAAGAAATGATAAAAATTGGCTATCTAGTTTCTTTACGAGGGTGGAAACAAGATTCTCAGAATCTCAAGAAACAGGAGTGAGGATAAACATCCTGCATCCATGGGACTCTACTGTGGCTGTTAGATTCCCCACGTACTGCCTCTCAAATGTCTTGTGAGCCCACAGGTCTCTAGCAATTACAGGGGTATTGGGAGGAATCCCTAAGTCTTCCCAGTGAGCCATGATGGGGTAACGTGCATCGAGGCCATTGATAAGTAACACAACCACTCTGTAGTTAGAAAGAGGTCCTCCCCAGGTCTCAAGTTCACCTTCCGTTCTAAGCTTTTTAGCTTGCACACCGAGCGGATCTGTTCCAAGTAAAGAATATAAGAAATACATTAATTCGAGAAAGCTAAGACTGGAAACATTAACTCATAAATCATATGTTATTTACCTTGGTTCACATCAATCACTTCCTTATTGGTAAGAATCTCYTAAGTGTCGTTTGACATGTTTCTAACATCACAGCCGATGAGAAGCGGAGCCTTTTTTATTTGACAAATAACAGAATTAGATCCTCTCCCATTTGAAAAGGCAAAACGAAATGGAATAAAACAAATAAATCTACAAGAAGAGACCTTGGAAATTGCCCATAAGCTGAAGTGAACCATATATTCCTTCTTTGACATTCCTCCATTTCCAATTTCAAGCATGTCGGGATCTGTTGAGAATCAGATTAATAAGATGAAATTCATTTCTGAGAAGAAGAGTAGTCGGTCTAGAGCCAAAACTAACCGTTCCAGCCACCAGGCCTAGCATATTCGGCATAAACTTCATTTTCGTGTGCTCTAGACATCATACTGTGGAAGAGCCAAAGATCATGACAGAAGTATATCTAGTGCAAGCTTTAGAGAGTCAATAGAACTCAGAGAAACAAAAAGACAGGAATCATACCTAGCCCACGTGTCTTGAATATCACTAGTAGTTCTCCAGCTGTTGCCCATCTTATAACCCCATAGAGCTGGGTGCATGTCTCCCCTAGTAAGTAAAAGAAAATAGCATGACTACCAGGTAGAAACGCAGATCAGGCCACTAAATAGAACGCAAGAGTCCAAAATGCAGACCATTCGCATAATGAGAAGTAGATAGGCCGGCCAGCATTCATTAGAGCTCGGGTCATAGCAGGGTACCTATAAGACAGTAATACAAATGTTATATAAATAGCTGGAAGTAACAGATGTTTCTGCAGTCAATCAAATATCACTTACCGATCAATTGGTCTTGTGCCAAAATTATTGCAGTTATCATACTTCAAGTAATCTATCCCCTGTAAATGGGAATATGTCACCACTTCTCAAATATAATTTGTAGAACCACAGAAAATCTGATTCATCCCAAAGGGTTTCCATAAGCAAGAAGGAAAGGACTGTCTTACCCATGCAGCAAAGGTCTTGGCATCTTGATCCTCATGACCAAGAGAACCTGGCATCTTGCCGCTACAGGTAAAAGAGCTGCAAAAGGAATAGTAAATAAGTACATTCATAAATCATAATATTGGAAATTGTTGACGAATGTATAGAAAGCCATCCCTACCCAGCATCTGAGTAAATTCCCAACTTGAGACCCTTGCTGTGAACATAGTCAGCCAGAGCTTGCATCCCCGAAGGAAATGTGGATTTCTTGGGGACCAGATAACCCTGAAATAATGATTTGTCGTTAAGAAGGACCCTCCTTAAAAAAGAATAAGAAAAGGTTACTGAAAATTAGTCCAGTAAAATGACCGCATCATCACGATTCTGTTCAGCCCAGCAATCGTCTGAGAAAAAAAGGAGATTAGAACTTTCAGTAAAATAATTGTTGCCCATGCCAACTGCAGGAAACAAAGTGAAGGAGCATGAAGCTTACCTATGTTAACATATTTATAGCCAAGTTCTGCTAGACCACTGGAAACTAATGCATCGGCTGTCATAAAATAATTTGAGCAGTCAGATGGATCCATGAAAATGGAGCAGAAGGAGCAAGAATCATTGAGGAGAGATCTAATAATAAATGATGGTACAAGGTACCTGTTTGTCTGATCATATCCTCATCAACATTGCAGAAAAAATGATTCCAGCTATTCCAGCTGAAGTAGCAAAGCAAAGAAAATGAACAAGTTGCACTTGGAGGGAACAATGTATAGCAGCAAAAGTACCATACCAGTTCAAAGAGTTGAGAACTCGACTATACTGAGAAGGAAAAAGGAAGAAATGAACGTACCCCATGGGAGGAGTAGCCGCGAGGCTATTGGAAAGCAGATTACGGCGGTCTGTGGCGGCAGAAATTGGTGATGCATGGCTAAGAACGACCAGAAAAGTGCATAGTATCGGCAGCAATGCCTGCCTGGAAGTGTCCATGAGTGAATGACAAGAAACCGCTACCTGGACTTCTTGTCAGGCTGGCTCAATGACTACGGTGTTCGTCAAGAACTTGATAAGTTAATATGAGATATATACTTAAACACATTATATATATACATACTTCTGTGTGGATCGATGAGATGGGATAGTAGGAATGAGGAGGACTCTCATCATATCTAAACAATCGTATCATTTTTAAAAAATTTGATGGATAAACTCGTATGATTGTTATGGATATTAGAATAGATAAGAACGATTTGAAAGTATAAGATTCTAATTATCTTTGAAAATTTAAATTTAACAATTTATTTAAATATATAAAAAAGATACTCAATTATATCAGTACACCCCACATATGTTGTATCTTTTGAATAGTCAACAGAAGAAGAAGAAGGGGAGAGATTTACGTAAAATGTTGATTTCTTTATGATCTTCACCATATCTAAGATGAATGATGAAAAGCGAAGACCAAATCACGGGACCTATTGGTTCCCTCGACTACTGTATTATAGGCGTTTTGTTTCTAGTCGTTAAGGTTTGTATAGTATTGGATGATAAACGTTCATATGCCTTATACTCCCCTTCCCCACCCCCCTCTCCCTGTGGTGGTTGACTGGCAGGCAGGCAAGCATGAAGATCTGCCATACCTAACAGAACTCCCAAAAGTATCAAATAAAAATGGAACGAATGAATATGGTCAGTCACATTTATCATTGCCTTGCCAGTGTCTGCCTTTGGTTATATGCATATCATAAATTCAATTTGTCTTCCATTTTAAAGTGTAGAGCAGGTTCCCTTTCTGCTTCTCCTTTACTTCCACTGTCCTACTCTTCACAATTGACCTTATTTCAACATCATCTGCACTTAGGCCACAACAAGGCCAGAGAATGCATTCTTTTTAATAATATTCTCTTTTTACAGACCCCTAAGAAATTAAAGATCCTTGGTGTCAGTGTTTGATGCAAAACAAAGCCAATTCAAATTCAAGAATTTACATAAACTAAACAACTCCTCTGTTTCCAGGTTGCATCAGAAGCACTCACCTAACGCTGCTCCAACTTTTCTAGCGGAAGAGTCAATATAAACCTCCCCCGCAAAACCAAAATTCTCCACGAACCAGCCCAGTATCCTTCTTTTGAAGGTATTACATGAAAGATCTGCATGTTGATGCTGGCGGATGTTTCATGAGTAAACATAAACGTCCATTCTTGAGAACTTGTACCACTTGCATCCGGGTTGAGAGAGTTTTCACAACAAGAAAGCAGCAGAAAACAATGGAACTCAAACTGAAAGCAAACATATATTAAAAGGGATAAAATTTTCCACCTAAATTCCTCAGCATCAAGGTCAACCATGGCGATCAATCCAAAGCTGGTCCTTGTTCTGATTATTTAGCCATGGAATATGATTCTTACGTCAACAATGTGAGGATACGTATTAGGACAAACCCCAAAGTATAAGCATATATGCCGCCGATTACATAAGTAACTAAAGCTGTACTTAACAGATTTAAGGACCTCGAAGATCTGAAAGCAAAATGGTAGTCCAACCAGCACAAAACTAGTMAAGTCAAACTTGGCAAGGCATGATTACTTCACAATGCAGATCTTAATGACAGATGAAGCACCAATGCGATGGAGTGCCACAACAGCATCACCAGGCGTGCACAACCCTTTCTCTGTGGCTGATTTCAAAGCAGCTTCCAAGATCACCTCAGTGGATTCTGAATCAGTGGCTTTTGCAGAGCCTTCAGCAAGCAGTGGAATCAGGCCCCTATAGACCAAGCTATGCCTCGCTGGGGTCTCATCACTGATGCACCAATCAAAGGAATCAGTTGTCAATACTGGAACAACTACTGACAGGATTGGAACGGCTGGTCTGTACTTAGCAACTAACTTGGCTGTCGTTCCACCACGGGTCATGACAACAATGAGTTTAGCTCTCGCTTTGTTAGCTGTCCGGACAGCTGAGGAAGCAAGACTCTCCAAGGGGCTCATTGGCAATGGAGCTGACCTAATCATCTCCTTAAACATAGCCCCATAATCTAATGAAGACTCTGCCTCGATACAAATTCGGGACATGATTTTTACAGCAAGTTCTGGATAGGCACCAGCAGCACTCTCACCACTTAACATTACACAATCTGTGCCATCAAGAACGGCATTGGCTACATCAGTGGCCTCAGCACGGGTGGGCCTTGGAGACTTGATCATTGACTCAAGCATTTGAGTGGCAGTTACAACCGGTTTTCCAACAAGATTGCACTTGTATATCATCATTTTCTGCGCCAGAAAGATTTTTTCAACTGGGATTTCCATCCCAAGGTCACCTCGAGCCACCATGAAGGAATCTGTCTCCCGTAGGATTTCATCAAAGTTGATAACTCCTTCTTGATTCTCTACCTTCAGTTTGAGCATCAAGAATCAATACCATTAGTTACGACATAAAGTGTGCATTTCTAGAGACCTTCTGATGTCCACTTTCCAAAAGAATATAGAAAAGGAATATGCACTTCAGCACCAAGGAATGTACGAAAAAGTAAGAAAAACAATTAAGACAATGCAAAAAAATCCTGCATGCAGTAAGGAGGAAAGAGAAACTATGTACATTTCTTCTYTATATTAAAAGGCGAAAAAGGATTTCCTCTTTATTTTTCTCAGTTAAACTTCAAATAAATTGCAGAACTATTTACACGCTGAAAAGCATAGACTTACCTTTGACATCAATTGTATGCGCTTGGCATGGGGCCCAAGCACCTTGCGCACGTTCACAAGATCTGAGCCCTTCCTAACAAATGAGAGAGCAATCATATCAATGTTGTTAGGAACACCCCATCCCAGGATATCTTCCTTATCCTTCTCGGTAAGTGTCGGGAGATCCACCACAATGCCAGGAAGGTTCACATTCTTCCTCTCCCCAAGCATAGCAGTGTTCTCACAACGGCATCGCACTGTTCCAGCTGCCGGATCACAAGACAGAACAGTAAGGGTAACTGTGCCATCTGAACACAATATAGTATTTCCAGGCTTTAAGTCCACAGCCAACTTTTTATAGCTCATGGAAATCGTCTCTTCATCTCCTTTTATGCTGTAATCAGTAGTTACAGTGATCTCCCGGCCTTCCGTCAGTTGAATAGGTTTCCCATCATTCAGAAAACCCGTTCGAATCTCAGGCCCCTGCATCAAAAGAAAAGAAGAAGAAGGTAATATTAGATTCTTCAAGCAGATCAAATTAAGAAATGGTTAATTACACTCCTTGTCCTTCGTGTTAACACTCTATCCCAATTCTACACCAAATGTAAAACATTTATATGAAACATTTCCGAAGAGTTCGAATTTTTACACCAGTAATAATAATTCAGATGCAAATAACATAACTTGGAAATAATTGGCCAACGTTCTATTTGAATGTTGTGTAATAAGAACTCCAACGTATGGTAAAACTAGACTCTGAAGGAAATTATACCTCAATTAGACAAGGATTCATTGTTCTATGTTGTTGCATTATTTTCTATTCTTGTACTTGCTTAGAGGTTTTCACACAAGAAATCCTATCCAATTTTCCTATTTTTCATTAATTATCCAATTTAGTAATAGTGTAAATTTGGGAACAATTTTTTTTTTTTATTTTAAAAAAAGGTTCGTGTAAATGTGAAGAGTAAAATTGGGATAGGGGATAAATAGTAAGGCAGAAAGTATGATTTTCCCCATTAAGAAAATAGAATTATATAGTCAAATATTTTAAAAAGATAAGATCTATTAAAAGCACAAATCGCAAAAAGATGCCAATTCTAATTCCACAGATCAGAAAACTAAATAAATGGTTCCGAAGAAAATGGCCTGCAGGAACATTCGAAACTTTAAGACTCGAGACACCTATAGTACAAGATGGTATACCTAACAAAGTTTCCAGCTGACACATTCTATCTCATGTATTAAACTCTTGACCTAAGTTTGGGAAAGATGAAAGTGGTTAGGGCTGCAAATAATGCGAGCTATTCACAAACAGATCGTGCTTCTTTCATGAATTGGCCTATTCATGTTGATTATATATATCTATAGGATAAATGAGTCGAGCAACTCAAGGTTTAAGCTCATTTATTAAACAAATTAAGCTCAAATACAATTTTTATTGCAAACATTATCATGAAGAACTTCATTACACTAATTTTATGTGTCTGGAATATTAGATAACATACGAGATAGGTATATGTTTTAGTAATAGGACATTTTTAAATGAGAAGTTAAACAATTAAATATTGGGACTCGTCAAATTCTTGGCAACAAAGTTAACGTTTTGAATTTGTTGAAGAATTAGAAACAAATATATCTTAAGCAAGTGATCCATTGTGAACTGAGGTTGCACTGAGGCCTTTGAACTCTTAAAGAAACAGCGTGAGGCCCAAAGACAGGAAAATTTAAATGACCACCATGCTTGAACAGGATCTGTTCGTATTTTTCAACTCATTTACAGCCCTAAAAGTATCATTGACCAACTTAAAGCCCAAGGGCAAGCTTGTAAATCCTGGATCAATCCCTAAATGAGAATACAGATTGCTTAGATCCATGCTCCAGATATTAAAATATGGTATAAATTATCGTCCCCTACRCTAAAGGCAGGGAAAAGGGACTCGGAATTCAAATGTACATAGGTAGAGCTTCCATTACTTGGAGGCTGAATGTCATGTCTAACTGCATACATTGTGGAACCTAGCGCATTATGGCTCAGAAGCAAGAAGAACCGGAGTATTTTTTGCAGCAAAATCAATTTGGTTAATCTTCAATGTCATAGAATTTTATCCTCTGTTCAAGAACAGGAAGGACATTAACAAATAGAGCTGAAATCTTACAATCAGATCAGAATGTCCTGTTAGTTTATTTTCTTCACCCATGCCTTGTCTCCCTGTCATCTGATATCATTGTAACATGCATATCCTCAAAACTGATCCTCAATTTTGAAGTTTCTTCCACACAAGAAGTGCTAGAGCCAAGCCACAGTCGGTGGCAGTGTATTCTGAAATGCAATAAGCTATTTCCTTCCAATTATCCTTTTAAGATGATGAGGAAAAGGCTAGGCCTTTATGAGGCAGGCTTTCATGTTCTACTATTAGTTGAACAATCCAAATTTCTTAAATTATAGCCAAGCATTAGAAACCATGTTTACCACAAGGTCTATTCTAAATTGATTAATGTAGAAGCAATTCTGTCAGTACTTTATTCAACTTATTATGTATTGCCCCAATGTATAGGCAAAATGTTTTTAATATGGAAAAATGGCTACAAGATTACATTTCGTATGCCTTTCTCCCAAGTATTTATTTCAATTCTATCCACAAACTGCAAACTCATAAAGCAAATTAAAGCCGCATTTTCAAAAAATTATATGATTTTGCAGAATAAGACAATAAAAGATTTTTTTGGCATTTCCCAATCGATTATCTGGACAAAGTTGTGAAAATTTCTCACATAGAATGTCCCTAAGTTGGAAGTTCTTGGAAAGAACCAAAATTCGACAACCAGTTGAATAGAAAACAACAAGGCACTGAGAATGCAACAGACCTTAGTATCAAGCATGACTGCACAAAGGATCTGAGTGTTGTGCATGGCAATTCTGAGATTGTTCAAGGTTTCCTGATGGTACTCATGGGTTCCATGGGAGAAATTGAACCTAGCAACATTCATTCCAGCACGTAGGAGCTTCTCAATCATTGGCACAGACCGAGAAGCGGGACCCAAAGTGCACACAATTTTAGTCTTGCGAATGCGGCCATCATCCGGGAGCTCCTTCAAGATACCCTCGATATCAATGTTAGACATATTTGTCAGATCTTGCTAAAACCTCCTGAAACCAAATCCAAACAAAAGCAAATGAAAAATCAATGTCAGCCATTTTAGTCAGATCTTGCTGAAACCTCATGAAACTGAATCAGAGCAGAAGCAAATGTAGCTTTTGGGTAAAGGAATTCCAAACTTATAAAAGAACGCAGCAAAATCATATAGTCCAAAATGCACAGCAATGGACCAAAACATATTATGTCAAGCAAATAGAGGAGTAGATGAAAGAAGGCGACTAAAAGAAATCAAAGCTAGTGGCTTTGACCCAACATAAACAAGGGGGAAAATATTATTCCATTAGCAAGCAAATATACTTCCCTAAGGCACAGAATAGAGTCAAATTAAATTTCCAGCAGCAGCCGGGCAGATTCAGCACAGAGAAGATGTGCACACTCGAAAAATGAGAAAAACAGAGCAACAATCCATAGTTCATCTCCTTCTAAGTGAAAATTTTCAGATCAGACTAAACAACAACCACAAAGAAAGAAAAAAAAAGAATTGATTGCTGACAACATTCAGAAGCAGAACCGACGGAGTAAAATGCTCACCGAGCAGAAGTAACGAGCACTAGCGTCGAAGCAGCAGGTTTCGGTAAGCTTGGCAAAGAAGAAAGGGGAAGAGAAGGAAGACAACTCAATCAATGAACTAGAAGAGGCGAAGAGAGGTGTTGAATGAATAAATAAAGAATGGATGGTACACACGTTTCCTTCCTTCCTTTCTAGAGCACGGCGGGTTAAAAAGCGGGCAGGTTCGGACAACCAACGACTACGATGCGGTGGCTTTGGGGACAAGTCGCGAGATGTTTAAGATGGATTCTCCCAAGGGAAAGAGAACATTACATGCTCCTGCCTGCTTGGTCAAGGCGCGGACGATGTACGAAGAGGGATGTGATCGATCTTTTAGTATGTTTTTTTTTTATTATTATTAAAGCATAATATATGTATATATATATATAAATATTTTATTTTTAACTCTTCTCATATATATTCTTCTCTATATTAATATTTCAAATATATTCTATATTTTTTTAAAATATGTTCTATTAGATTAAATATATATATATTAAGAAAGTCAATAATTAAATTAAATTATTATTAAATTTTCATTCTTATTCTGACGTTAAAAAATTATAAAATTTAATCACATGAAAAAAATTATTAACTTATAAATTGATTTAAAAATTAAATAAAAAAATGATGTCAAAATAAAATAAAAATTTGACGTAATTAAAAAAGAAGAAAAATCCTATTGGCACATATTTTATATTCTAAAAAATAAAACTTTTATATTTTATGCTTCAATTGATATGATAAAAGAATGAATTTAAAATGCGTACTAAAATATTGAGAGGATGACAAAAGAATTACTTATTAGCGGTCTTCTAGGTCTTTGAATGTCGTTTGACCATTATTTTACTTTATTTACTCTTCTTTGACTGACAAAATGGGTGGCGGCAAATCGTTTCCACCGAAACGCAGGTGAAGGTACGCAGTTTTAAAGGTTTGGTGGCGCTTTTCCATATGATGTTTGCCAATACGGAACACATCAAATTATTAAATACACTGTTTCCTTTTTACTCACATTTATCTAAAAATAAATTAAAATGTACTCCATCCGCGAACAACCCTTTTTAAATTACTTACTATTTAAGAAAATCGAGATCATGTTAAAATATTTTTTTCTATTTTAATTATATAATTTTATTTAACTTTATAATAATTATTTTAATGATAAATACACATTTATCAAAAGATTTAATATCTACAAAAAATTAAAGAAAATTATGAATATCATTTTATTTAAAAATTATATAAAAATTTAATATAGATAAACTTTATTTAAAATGACATCAATTTGTAAAGAAGGAAATATCTTTTGTGTTCGATGGCATTCTTCAAAATAAATTATATCTTTTAGATAATTTTTTAATTACTTTTATTAAAAACTATTAAATATATTTTCTACTTTAATTTAATTAACCTTAAAAAATATTATATCTAATATATTAATACACACTTTAATTAAACATTAAATATTTATAACAACCACTTTCTAAAAAATTTTCAAAAACCAATTTATACTCAAAAAGTTTATAAAAAATATACTCATCTCCTCATTTTTTTAAATAGAAAAAACATCATTTTAATAATAGTTTAAATCAATTTATTATGACTTACCATAAAGAAAACGAACGTAATGGTTCTATTTGAAGGAGCACTCCGATGAAGAAAGCAATATTTTCAAAACGTAGGAACAATATGTTACATTCCCTAAGAAATAATTTTTTTATAATATAGTTTAAATTTTTTAAAATTATAAAATTCCATCAAAAATTAACATTTGAAATGTAAAAAATACTTTAAATATGATCACGAATTAAAAATTTCTTAATATGCACATTTCTGACTTTTCTACACTCTTTAAAAAGAAATATTTCTTTACTACACCGAGTAAAGCCCATTATATACCTTGGAAGACCATCTAATTTCTTGCTTCTAATAAAGTGCCTTTATTTACCKAAAAAAATGTTGCTGTCTGTACCCCACTAGAAAAAACTGAGATTTCTATTTTTTTCAGCAATCAGATGAAAACAATGGTCAGAATCCAAGGACCCAACTTTGTCGAAAGAACGCTATTGCAATCACAGGAGAATAGTCCAAAGGGCAAGGAAACTTGAAGTAGGCTTATAATAGATTGTGCAAGGAAGCAAAAACTCGTAACAGATGTGCTCAAAGAGGTACTGCACACAAGTATTCACATAAACCCAGGCATCCAACCATCAACTTCAAGCACCTGCTGTAGTCTACATACCAAGATACAGTTAATATGTTCTTTTCTTGGTCCCCCYACCCCTCCCCCTAGGGGTTGAATTGGTGTTTTGGAGGTGGTAGCAAGTCAGTCAACTATTAGATCATACACGTTTTGGCCGTACGTAGGGAATGCGTTCATCCTCGCAGATGTTCTGCATAAAAACAAACCCGTAATATTTAGATTTGTATTATTTTACATCAAGGCAGAAGATCAAATAGCAGAATAAGCARATCAACCACCCAAATAAGTTCTGCTATTGGCTCACAGTACATTGAGAATAATTCCATCAATGTCATCTACATTCTCAAATTTCAAGTGCAAAGACCAAAATATCAGTTAATCAGAGAGTTCCCAAGCTCTGATTAGCTATTCAATAATGCTCGACAGTGGTACACTAGGCACAGAAATTATCCAAATATTTTGCATGGTAGTTGACACGATATCATTGAACACATTACATTTATCACGTTTCTATAACTAATTGATGTTGATATTAAGACAGGAAGCACGACAAGTCTAGCTAACASCCATTTAATAACAAAACAATAATAAAAGAAAGGAGATGGCATATTTCACATTGATGACAGCGTAAGTATGAAAAAGAAGTCCATCAATCCAGGATAGCAAGCACGAATCAAATCTAGAGGCCCAAAGCCAAAGCTGCAGGTACTGCATTGCATTGTCTACGTGTATTTATTCTTCTACTTTTGTTTTTGAATTTTATTTGTTTTCTTTTTGGGAACATTGAGRGACAAATTATTTTTGAAGATCCACATCCAATTAGCAAACAAAAGAAAATACAAAAAGAGTTTAAACAAAAGAAAAAGATTCTACCTATCAAAAAAAAAAAAAAAAAAAAAAAGAAAAGGCAGCAAGATTTCCTGTAAAATGGTTTAGAGAAAAGGCAAAATATACAATGTATTGCACACAACTACTAGAATAGAAGAAAACAGTATAAGAGAATACCTGCATGTCTTCTGAAAGTTCCTCTGAGACTGCAAGTGTGTAACAACCAGGAACAAATTTACCTGTGATTAAGTCAAAAGCCTCTTTAACTTACTATATTGGAAACAAGCACAAAAAGTAGGAATTGTACAAAATTAAGCATCGTAGGAATCTTTTATATCTGTATCATATAGACAGAAATTACAGTGTCTAATCTCTGCCATACATCGAGGAAATATACAAAGGAGGTGTTTGGTTCAAATTTGGTAATAGGGGGGATGATACACCATCCAATGGGAGCGTATGTGGACTAAAGCTGAACCCCTTTGGTTCAGTCATTTCCAGTAATGAGGGTGTGTGTTCTTTTGTTTTACTTTCCCCCTCATCTTTATGCTTTTTGCCTATCCAGTGTTGGGAACTTCACATAAGCCACGGATCTGGGGCCATAGAGGTTGGTATAAAAGCCTCCTCAGACATTGATGGCTGAGAGCAGTATACAGTGTACCAAAGATAGTCTTTTGGTGTACTATAGACAAATTCTTTAATACAGTAATAGTTTTTGGTGTATTAGTTGATAAATTCATGTGTACCATAACTAAAAGTGACAGTAAAATATTTCACTGCTACACTAAAACCTATCTTCAATACTTCACTGCTTTTGGTACCAAACTCCCCTATAGGAAATCGTTGGCCCCAATCCCTCCTTACAAATTGCCACCGCAACTACAAGAGGTCACCCCCCTCCTACGTTCTAATTATTTTGAATATAATTTTTTTATATTTGGGTTACCTTTTATTTTAATTTTTAAATCGAATATTTCAATCAAAACAACCAAGTCCCAACAGATCAAAGGGAAATTACCGCCAGAAGTGGCAGGTGCCACCAACTATTCAACATTACCCACACCAAGCTCAAAAGTGTCTCTCCAAACAAGAGTCAATTACAAGCATTTAAGCTTGGATTAGATTAAAGATCTCAAAATCAATTCAAGTAACATGTCTTCAACATGCAAATCAAAAAGCAGAAAACTGATTTCTTTCTATTCTTATATGGTTGGTATTTACATTCAAGCACGACATTGATTTCTATTCTTTCTATTGTTTTCCTTTTGTCTTCTGTATTCTTAGTTCATCCAGCTGAGCTTAATTAGTAAAGAAACAGTGCATATGACTGGATATCATTTCATTACCTCAAAATAGAATGACTAAGAATCCTAATAAAATAAGCTGATAAATCCTAAAATGGTTTCAGTGTAGTACAAAAAGGAATTATCTAAGAAGTTTAGGAAAAAGGAAACAGAGAGAATGTGTATTTTTTGAATAAGGTAGCATAGCATGTCATGCATATCCTTTCGTAAATAAACTTAACATTAATATTCAAAGTTAGTCTCTTATAGAATTTATGGCACTCAAACTAATGATCTTTTCGGTTGAAGGGGACACCAACAAGAGCAGGAAGTGGTGGGGGAATGGTTTAGTACCAATCCGAAGCCAACGAGCAGCCCAACTCCTACTTGGATCCATCACGGAGATAATACTGTCATATGAAAATGCTTGAGTTTGAGAAATCAAAACTAAAAAGGTGAAGAATTATTGAGAACACTACCGGTAAGCTGATAAGTTAAAAAAGATAAAGTAAATACCCAGTAAAATTAGGAGTGGTGCAGTCAACTACACGTTCGTGATCTTCGTCCATCTTAAAGAAGGGGCAGTTCTCGCATCCCGACTCCCTGAACTGCAATTCCAAATTTAATAATGTAATGTCAACACCATCAGAACAAGACACGACGAATGGTAATTGTTCAGAACAGAAGGAACATCCGAGATATATGAAAACCAGCCCTAGGCCCAATAAGGAGTATATACTRGAGAAAAGAAAGAGTAGAGAAGAAAAAGGGGTACTTGATCGTAGGTCTTGACGAGTCGGCAACGAAGACAAGCCCTGAGCTCATGGCCGAAGCTTGTAGGTATTTGAGCCGCCGGTGCTGTACTCCCCATAGTAGTCCTTCTTCGACGTGCTTCTACGCTCTTCTTCTTCTTTTTCTCAGAGCAGTGTCTCTCTCCGCCTTCCTTCAATCTCCATAGTAGCACATATTTTTGGGGTTATAATCTGCGGGCTTGGGCCCGAGGGCCAAATTGCGTTCACTTGGACCGGGTCCACTATCACGATCAGCTTTGCGCGTCCCATTTTCTCCCTTTTTTGGTTTAGTTTACCTTTTCATTATATTGATATTTATAATGCTATTCTGCTGTATTAACATAATAAAAGTGAGTTAAAAAAAAAGAACATTAATATATGTAGAAAAAAATATTAATTTTAATAGRTTTTTAAAAGAACAAAAAATATTGTTATTTATTTATCTTGAAATTTTGATAAATTTGTTACTTATTTAAAATGATTAAGGGATAAAATTCATTTTATTTTGAAACAGAGTTCAATGCAAATACTTAAGGAAATTTTTATTGTATATTAAAGAAATATAAAAGAGTATTTGATTCAGATATGTAAATTACAAWTGTCCTAGCTAAAGAGCTTATAATTCTAGTTGTCAAATGATCATGACAATATAAATAAAATATCAATACACAAATTTACGAGATTTCAAAATTCTAATAAATCTATTACCTGCCTTGCTACACAGATAACAACATGACATGTTCATTTATTATTGGAAGAGTCAAGAAAATAACTTAAATAAACACAAAAAGTCCAAAATAATAATAATGTTATTGATTTCTTAAGACTATATAATTTGAAAATAAAAATTTCTTGAAATGGAGATAACTGATGAGGATAGAACTAGAACTTATGCTGCCTGAGTCTCTAACATTATAGCATTTGCAATTGAGAATAGTTGATCCCTGGAGATGGGACTTACAGCCTAAAAGATTTCCAGTGCATTTCAGCCTAAAAGATTTCCAATGCATTCTCAATAAGCAATTATGACTTGCTTCACATAAAGCAGCAAGACCACTAAAAAATGGTGTGAAAGCTATAAGGGCTGCAGCATCTATGATCACATTAAGAGAGAAAATCAATACAATAATTGTTAGGGAGCTAAACAGTTCCTTGGCAGAAGAGCAAGATGCATATATTGACATGCTTTACTTGCCAAAGGTGCCAAAGACAAGATGYGGCAGAAAAAGGAATGAAAGAAAGAAATCGTCGTGATTTTATTTACAAAGAGTTCGAGATGAATGATCTATCATGGCCTCAGGAACTTTCAACCCATTCAAGAACCATTTCAACGACTTCCATTTGAGTGGTGCACAATGCCGTTGCTACGGTTATCTTTGCGCTTAAGCTTCCCCGTGCCCCATATCCGGATTGTGCGGTCATCACTTGCAGAAGCCAACATGAGAGGGTTTTTAGGGTTCCAACTAACGCAATTAACAGCGCCAGAGTGCCCAGGCAGAGTTGCCATAAGTTCACCAGTGCTTCTGTGCCATATGTATACCTACAAGAGGAAGAGAATGGCATGTAATATAGAAAGCCATGTTTTTAGCTGGAAGCATCCCTACTGCAACATTGACTCCATATATAATGCACCAACCGCACACACATGCAGATGCAGAGAGAGGGAATGACTTAATAAAGCTGTTACTAGCCAGAAAAAGACAGTATTTTGTTTGTTGTCTTCTTGATCTGCAGCATCTTTTAATTTAAGGAAAAAACCAACACAAGTCAATTTACTTATCAGCTATAACTCCTTCATCTTGACTATATATCTCCCAATTAATAATTCACTTAAATTGGCCAAAATTGCTTCATCAATTTATTAAAAGACCCATAAAACAAATGATCCATTCTCCTACTGTCTTAATATGAAGACCTTTTGAAAGGAGAAGCCTTGCCTGGGATGGGAAGGGTTGTAGTAGAGAAGACCTACTAATCCATATTACGTCACTAATTAACGGTGCAGATGGAAACTATTTTCCATGATGTTCCGAAACATGGGAATCGACAAGTCTCTTGTTAATGAGATTTTTCCACTACTGATTTGATGTTCTTAAACATGGAAATCAACGAGTCTCTCGTTAATGAGATTTTTTTCACTAGTGATTACAAGTATTAAACGGAAATAAAATCATGCAAGGCTCTTCAGCAAATCTATACACAAAAACCTTCTGGACATATAAATTTCAGCCAATCACACAAATACAAAACTTCCATGCTTAAGAAACTTGCTTGAAATTTCAGCTTACAACATCTTCCATCTCTTAGGAAATAGTAAGACATTAAATGATCTTTTTTATTTTAGTAGGAGCATCTCTATATCTCATGCCCCAAAAAGGAGTATTAAATTCCTTTCAGTAGCAGAAGATGATTGCTAACAGAAATCCTGAGGATAATTCATAAGCAACCTAAATAAAGCATGCTGCTATTGCCGCATCTTAATTTTGGGTGACCGTTCGAGGAAAAGGAAAACCAATCATGTTTCTACCGTGAAACCGGTCCAGAGTAAATGAAAGAGAGATCATTGGAGCAACCTAAGCATAACGGTGTAGCAGAAGACATGCAGTCAAATCTGTGTAGAATTTTCTTCTAGTATCCAAGTCGATCAGTAATCACAATTTCTTTGTTAAAAGAAAAGAAATACTGACAGAGTGCCATCTGTGAAGAACAGAAAAGAAAATAATACCTGTGAATCTTCACTCCCACTAGCAATAAATGTTTGCTCAAATCCACCAAAACAAGATCTAATAATAAATCGGGTACGCTTGTGACCTTTAAAGTTGGAAAGAAGCTTTGGGGTTCCTTCAATGTTCCAAAGATGGATCTCCTGACTTATGAGATTAACCAACAAAAATTTGTTGTCTTTGGAAAGTGAGAATGAAGTGATTACTGCATTTTCTTCAATAGTTATTTCAACTTTTGCCTCCCTGTCAAGCAATAGTATTTCAGAGTCTCTACAAATGCTTATAATCCACCTCCCATCATCAGTAATGGCCGTGTCTGATATATTGATTGTCCGCTGACCTTTCCAACATTCAAGCTCTCGTCCGTCCAAATGCCACAAGCAGATGCTCCTGTCTGTCATGCCAGACACTATACCCTTTCCATCAGGGAACCATCCACATGATATCAGGCCAATACCAGTTCTTTCATAAATGTTAAGGCATTCACCAGAATTAACATCCCAACGTCTAATAACCTCTTCCACTCCACATGTCAGGAGCTGCTTGTCATCTGGGCTCCACGAGGTACTTAAAACTGGTTTCCGGTGACCAAACAATGTATGCTTCAACAATATTTGACCATCATCTTTCACCTGTGCAGTTGAGACTTCCAATTAGTTTTTGCAGAATAAGTAACTATGAGAACAAAGTGTAAATCTTCTTTGAAGGCTGTTGAAATCATCTGTATTTCTATTTATCTAAAGCACAACAAGTACTATTGATGTCACAATAAGATAATACTCAGAGACAAAGAAAAAAATTGACAAAATTGCATCTTTTTAAGCCAATTCTTTTTAGTGGAATGAACCTACTAGGAAAGACAGGCTCAGCATAGATGTAATCTTATACATAGCTAGATTCTCTTTGATGTGGGATTTTCGGAGCAAGAAAGCCCTTTAATGAAACAGAAATTATGCAGAAGAGGGGAAGTTGTATATTGATACATGAATGAATTCCTTTTTGTGGTAACTTTTTGTTATTGGAGGAACTTTTTTACCATAGCTTAAGATGTTTAAGCTTTGTAAGGGTGACTTCACTAGAAATATGACCTTTTAAATATAGCAATAGTTCAAACATTTGACTTGCAAGAAAATGTAACCTGATAGTTAGATTTACAAATCAAGTAAGAGAAAATAAAATTGCAAATGAATGTATAGAATAAATTTGTCTATCAAAGGGTACTATTCCTGTTTCAAAGAGAGTAAGCTGTTCAGTTCCACCTCTATGCAAACTGAAAGCAGTTCCACAYACGTTACAAACAGAGGAATCAAGATGGCAGATTACTCACACAGTTCTCCATTGACAATATTTGAAATACATCTCCTTGTCAAGTCAGTAAACAGAGCAGTAATGTCACAAAAATCGATGAGTTGTCTTTTTAACTCTTGCACCACAGATATCCACACATATATTATTTCACACGAGGAGCATGTCATACATGACTGCTGCTCACAGAAACCCTAATAACATAGAAACAAGTATTATGCAATTACCAAACGGGGGGAAGAAAAAGGACAAATAGTGCAGATACCTCAATGTGTAAACGAATTAARAATGTGCTCAAGTTGCATGAAAGATGTATACTGATCACATGCTATACCTTCAACCAAAGCAAACAACATAACATAATTTTTTAAAGAGAGAACAAAACTKGTAACATATTCACAAATTTCAAGAAGATATATACTGAAAGAACAAGAGAAACACGCGTCTCAATAAATATAAATTCTTTGATTTGSACATGAAACATCAGGATGCAGATCAAGTTGCTGTAATAGCTCTGTCATGTTAAGGTGAGTGTAACCTCAAGATTAAGCCATAAGCATTTATGCTTCTATTTAATTCATGGACTGGGGAACGAAAAGGCAAGTAAAGAAGCATTAACCTCCCATATAATTGCAGATTGATCTTTGGATGATGATGCCAAATATTTCCCGTTGTGAGAGAATTGCAAAAACCAGACTTCATCTCCATGTGCCTGCAGTATCTGTTCCATTAAAATAAAAATGTCATCATCCAATTTAAACATCTCCTACAAGATTATTGGAAATGCATTTGCATCTCTAGATGCATACTGGGACAGCCAGCAGACAAAGAGAAGCAATTTATAGAAAATAGATAAATTGCAAAAGATGCTCATGTAACGTAGAAATGTATGATTTATTCATCATAGCTTTTAGCATAAAATAAGTCACTATTGACATGTTCTCGTTTGCTTAATGGCCCAAGTTATAGCTTAAAGCCCAAATAAGCTGATTTGAATAAGTATAGCAAAGGTTGCTTAATCATAAGCACTTTTCTAAGCATCTTAAAAAAAAGCTCCTGCAGTGGAGAACAGGGCCAAAGAAAGAGAAACATTCCAGTAGTACCACTAACAGAATTAGTTATTTCTTTCATTGGCATTTATCATCAATTAACGATGCACCTATTATTGATCTTTAAACACTTTGACACGTCTAAAAATTTCCAAGCAAAGACAGGCTTCATATCTCTACAGGACAGTAAATAATAGGAAGTCAATACAGTAGTAGTAAATCATGTTACTATGCCTAGAAATCCTCAGCCGCCTATACTGAAAGGAAAAAGATAAAGAATTGACAAATACTAGTGATGGCGCACCTCAAATAAATCATAGAGCAGCRGCACATCCCTGATGCAATATCCCATTGTAAAACTAAGTAAAAGAGAAAGAAGCAAGCTTTCACCAGACAGAGTATCTGTACCAAGTTATCCAAATGTACCACTTGAACTTAAAGCAATTATTTTATTCGCGTCAAASGCCCATAAGGAGCTTCTGTATGAACTCGCACAAAATTTACAGATCTTAATTTCCTTACTCAGTGAATGACCAACAAATAATTCACTCTTCATTAGAAGCACCATTATATTGCTCTCAAGTGTTATTGCTACATGAGAAGTTAGAAACGGTAATGTAGATTGTACATTCTCCTTCAGGCAATTAACATTTTGTTCTTTTCCCACTTTGGCTCTCAATTCTAGTCTCTACTTCTTATAGTGCAATGCAGAAAGAAATGAAAACAAACTTCACTGGCTCCTTTCCCCATCCCATCCACCCCCTTTTCTTTCTTTCCATTAGATCATGATGCCATCCAAAAGCAGAAGCATGAAACATATACAAGTCATGACATGATATTGCAAGACAACTATTATCAGGTATTGCCATTTCAATGACAGGAGAACTTGCTCCAAAATCTCCATGAATTGCCTCATGCTCTTGCACCATGAAATGATTAGTCAAACCAGGATATACCCTAATTATCTTTATGTATCCATTTGTACCCAAAGCTACATCATAGATTGGCAGAGGGGGGGGGGGGACACCGAATAAAGACTGCTTAAGTACACAAAAACAGAACTACTGTAATGTTCTTGAGACAACAAAAGTTGAAGTGCAAACAATTTCCACGGAAAGTGAAACTTCAAATGTTGTTCATGAAGGGAACAATGCAATAAGACACATGTTGGTGCTAAAATGAGGTACATCAAGGAATACCATGTGGATTTTGAAAAAAAAGTAAATAATATTTTTGCTCGATGTTTCTCCATCAAATAGTGTCATCACCCCAATTTTCCAAAATAAGAATAAGGAGAAAGTTCCCAGTGCATCTTTCACTAGTTGGAGAGATACCATTTTACATTGCAAAGCTTCCTTTGGGCCCAAAAAGTAATCTGTTTCTCCAGACCTCTCCACTGTATTCTCATGACATATATGTTTAGTTACTAGAACCTATTATCTATTAATGTTATATTCGCCAACAATAAGATCAATTTCGTGGAAATCTTCTCTCTTTTTGGATAGGTAATGCTGCACAGTAACCTACTGCCCGAACCTCATCATTCACTCTGCCACAAAGATCTAACTGTTACCTATCACCATTTTCTGGTTTTTGGATAAGGTAATTTTACCCTCGCCATGGTTCTAAAGAAAATGATATTGCACCTCTGTCAGTCTATCAGCCAGACTTGCTGCCACATTTTCTTCTAGCTCATTTCTTCTATCCTTTCAAAACAACCCAAAAAAAAAAAAAAAAAAAAGGAAGACAAATACATAACCTTTTCCTTTCTCCTTTTTTCTAGACAAGGCAAGTATATATCTTTTACAGAGCACTTTGTTGTGAAAATATATGCTCACCCTTTCTAKCAGAATGATCGTGTGTCATGTAAAAGATGGTTCAGAAAAGTACTTATGGCATTTATTTTACTTTGGAATTTTTTTGGGCAATGCATTTACGATGATGGATTACGATTCTTTCATTAACCAGGATTTTTAAATGTTCGCTTCATTCTTTTGTCGAGCATATGAGAAATACTTATTAGTTATCTTTGTTTTGCAGCTCATATTGTGAGACATAATATTGTGCGTGTTCACTAGACACCACTATGGAATCCTTCAATGCCTCCATTATCTTAATTTTAAATTTCAACAGCCTATAGGAGTCAAAGAAGTGTTACACAATGTCTCAGAGAATAGAAGATTTTGAACTGCATGAAATGCRTGGAGCCTCAGCATAACTGAATAAGGATAGACACGCCAAGGACTACTTTAATTGTGAATCCAAGAGAATTATGTAAATTTCATAACATCATAGCTCCAAAATAAGGAAAACAAAACCTCAAGGTTGGAATCTACATTTTTCAAGGAAGTCTTATTWAAAAACTGGAATTAATTCATTCTCCAGTGCTCCTTGATGGAAACAAGGAGGTCTTGCAGAGTTTTGCTTTAAATTTTTATGTTTAAAAGCCTGCATCGGGCCCGCATCATTCCACTTGTTCTTATCTTCAACCACAAAATAATTAAGACACCTACAGAAGCTCAAACACAAATGCTACAAAAAGCAGTTGATGGCACACATCCCTCCTACACCATACCACCAGGGAAGTTCGAAATAAATATCCTCGACTCACTGTTGAGAGCATTACAGAAACGGGTAACATCCTACAAAAGATCCACTATTTCTTTGCTCTTCTAATCTTCTTGTKCTGATTATTGCAGAAAATAATGTGTATATAACAAAAAAAGGCTGCTAAATAGGTAGCTGATAAACAGCACCAACAATTTCTCAAAAGAGAAAAAAGATGTAATGAACTCTTTAAGATATTTGTTACAATAAAAACAGAGATGAACATGAGGTAGCAACTAATAGCATAATCTTTATTCATRCAGAGAATCAGAGAAGAATGTTACAAAACCCATAAAGGAAAAACCAGAAAGGCAGCTAGCTAAGGCAAAATATCTTTTGATTAAAGCGCGCTTCTAACCTGCAATGTCTGGGAAGGAATATGGCTTCTTCCACAATCATGATCTGTATATAAAGACATTTCACTATCCAAAGTGTTGTGAAACGCACAAGCATCTCGCTGGACATCAAGAGCCTGTTCAACAAGATGCTCTAACCTGCTTTCAGGTATCATCACCTCTGCCGGAAGCAGTTTCTGCAATTTCTCAAGAAAACTTCTCCTTGTGTTCATGCTATCACTGTCCTGAATGCAGATCCCAAGTTTGACCCCCAATTTAGGAGAAATAATTAAGGTAGCAAGCTCACGAACACGGTTAGAATTGACGGAGAGAGGTACAATCCTGTTCTTCAGAATTCCTAAAGCCTCCATATATTTATCTTCTTCTAGAAGCTCTAAAAACTTCTGCTCCAGTATCAAGAATGTTGCTGACCTTTTGATGGCCCCACCTACTGGATCAATTTTATTTAATGTCTCCAAGCTTTCTTCCCATTGTCCATCCATTGCTTGCTGCATTAACAAACGCAGACTTGGTGAATGCAATGGTATGCCTGATTCTTCCTCCAGAAGGGCGCCAGTTTTGTCATATCCAAGCGAGTACAACGCCCGAGTAATGATCTTGACAAATTCATTCTTCTTGATAACCCCTTTGGGACCGATAGTGTCTCCATCTCCTTGGGAGGACAGTGGCCTAGCCATGGGGTCTCCCAAAGAGGTAGATGCAAACTCTGAATGTGATGACTCCTCTGACAGTTGGTTTAAATCACACAAAGGAACTTTTGCACGTTTCAAGGGTCGTTCATTGTCCTCTATAACTCCCATAAATGCCTAAATCAGCCCATGTATATCCTAGGATATTCAATTCAATAGAAGTGAAATGGAAAAGAAGTAAATTAAAAAAAGAAGAGGATATAAATGATGAGAAAGAAAGCTTTGCAACAAACATGATTTCACTAAAATGCTTAATTCCACAATAAGKTACATCTGATTGCATCAACCTTGTTAGTCAAGGATGGTTTATTTTCCTCTACGCTCCTGTATGAAATGCCTAAATCAGCCCAGGTATATTCTAGGATATTCAATTCAGTAAAAGTGGAATTAGAAAAAAGGAAATTAAAAACAACAAAAAGTTAAATAAATAGAAAAAGATTGTAAATGATGATAAAGAAAGCTTTAAAGAGCTAAAATGCTTAATTGAATGATAAGATACACCTGCGCGCATRGACCTTGTTAATCAAGGATGGTTCATCGTCCTATATATGCCCATGAAATGCCTAAATCAGCCCATGTATATTCTAGGATATAAAAGAATAAATTTAAAAAATAAAAAGGAAGAAGGTTATAAATGATGGAAATGAGAGCTTTGCAACAAACATGCCTTCTCTGAAATGCTTAACTGAATGATAAGATACACCTGAGTGCATCAAGTTTGTTAATCAACTTGGCAYCAATCACAACTAACTATGAACTGCAATAAGTTTACATAATTATGAGCTATAAAGTGCAATAGCAATCTGCAAAAGCAAATAAAGGAAAGTAGTCTTCTTTTTATCTAGAGAAAGCAARTTAACTGCTGAGAAACCAATTCTGCAATGTGACAATTCAAAAGCTTGATTATCATAAAAGAAAAGCAGTACAAGAATCAAAAAATTTCGAATTCAGTGAGGAACAAGGGTCACTCATGGCATCTCAAAAAGAATAAAACGTTAATACTGCCAGTTGCCCAAGTAACCCTGAAGAGTGAGTTGATAGTGAAATGAGTAGTACTAAATATAACCCTAATCGGACAGCAACTCCAATTACAAATTTAAGGAAAAAAAAAAGCAAAAAAGAAAAGCAAAGGCCTCATATAGATTCAGTTACCTAAAGCTTCGCAGATGATCGAGAGAACAACTGATGCAATTTGTAACRAAAACCAGTAGCAGGTGTAGGGCCGGTGAATCGATATCTTAAGATTGTATTAGGATGACAAATTAGAAGAAAAGAAGAAGAAGAAGAAGAAGAAGGAGAAAAAGAGAGGGGAAAAGGGCAGATCGAAAGAAAGACCAGAAGAAAAGGGCCGGAAATTGTGTGTCTTTTTACAGCACAGGGCATAGGGATACCAAAAAACACAGGTATGCGGTGATGATGGTTTCTTTCTTCTTTGGCGGTTTGATGGTTCACACCACYCTACTTTTCACAGGTTTTGCTGTGTAGAGGGCCTAACACAAGCAGTTCAAGAAATCTTTAGGCCCAAAATGAACCATTGCCAAGTACTACAATTCTTAGCCTTCTCCATGGCTTAGTCTACCATGTCCTTTTTCTTCTTTGTTTACCATATGAGTTTGTCCAATCCTTATGATAAATCTAGGACATTAGTTATTTTTAATAATGTTATTCTTCAAAAAAAGAAGTGGCAAAATCACCATTGAATTATTAGGTTGTTTGGGATCATAATGGTCATTTATGCAAATTAAAGGAAGTAGTTCTTATCATGCATTTATGCATATGTAGTTTATAGTTCACATGAGAGTTTGTGATCGATCAATAGTCTCTATATATACACGGTTTAGAGTTCACATCTAATTCAACATGGAAGAATTTTCATTGATTATAATCATCTTTAATGCAAATTAAAAGAAGTAGGTTTTTATCGAGTGTACGTATATATATAATTTAAGATTCACATATAATTTAACACAAAAAATTTTTTTATTGATTATAATTATCCTCAATCCAAATTAAAAGAAGTAGGTCCTTATTGGAAGTCTGTATATATCTGATTTAGGATTCACATATAATTAACAACGAGTGAGATTCAACAATTGACCATCTTTGCCTTCTTACTTGCTTGATTTGCATG